>PVIR01003207.1:0-91693 GCA_004026965.1 Petromus typicus
GTCGGAGGAGCTCCAGTCTTCTCTTTCACCTTGGTTGTCACCCCCTGGCTTCCTGCGCACACTCTCCAGCCTTCAGTACAGATGTGTTGGCCTCCTAATATGGACTTGAATGGGACAGTACATGGTGCCCAAGTCTTTGACTGGATCTGGAGGATTCCCAGCGAGCACATGGACCCTCTGCACTCTGTGCTTCCAGCATAAGCCCATCGGTAGATTCATATACATTTGTATACTTTATATTAGGTCAGTTCCTCTAGTGCACACTGACACCCTCAGTTGTGTGATGATGATTATGGGAAGGACCCTGACCTGCCTCCTGCAGTTTGGAATATGAGAAACACCAACGAAATAATTCAGTCCACCTCCAAAGGCCAAGAACCGGGAGCTCCGGAGCAGGATTAGGTGGATGTCCCAGCTGGAGAGGAGGGAATTTTTGCTCTTCCTCTCCTTTTTGCTGTCCTGAGGCTCCTGTGGATTGACCAATGCACAATTGAGGCCTAGTCTTCTTTACTCAACTATGGATGCAAATGCCAGTCTCTTCCAGAAACACCGTCACTGGCACCTCCAGAGATATTTCACCTACCACACATCTGGGCATCCCTTAGCCAGGTCAGAAACATGCATAAAACTAATCACCACCTGTGCTCTTCAAAAGCATTTAATCAAATTAATAAAGACTGAATAAACATCAAGAAGAAAGAGAGGCTATGCAAATTATAACGGCCAGGATAACTGGCTATCACCACAGATCCCAAACCCGTTAGGAGAATCAGGGTGTATATGAGCAATACCAATGGCACCAGTAAAGGTGCTAACTACATAGATCGGGATTCCTAAAAGGTGAAAATGATCAATCTCATTCAAGAAGAAATAGATAACCAAATAGCCTTATATCTATCACAGGATTTGCACTCAGAGCTGTTTCTGTTAGTAGAACTCTAGGTCTGAGTGGTTTCCTTGAGAGATTCTCCCAAACACTTCAGGAATAAATATTTATAATATACAGTTTTTCATAATATAGAGAAACACCATATCCTTAATTATTTTATGAAGATCACAATTCTCTGATATAAAGGCCAGCCATAGGATTGCAAGAACACTATGGACCAATGTCTTGTGTGTGACCTTTGGGACTGAAACCGGCACCTTTACATTGAGCTATCGCACCCGCCTTTTTTATTTTTATTGTTAAATATTTTTTAAGGTTTTTTGAGACAGGGTCTCACTTTGTAGTTCAGGCTGGCCCTGAGCTCAGCCTCAAACTCACATCACAGCAATCCTCCTGCCTCTGCCTCCCGAGTGCTGGGATTACAGGCGTGAGCCACCACGCCCGGCACTGTGGTATGTGGTACTGGTTGCTGCTGGGGTGAGTCTCCACATCCAGTATTGTTATGTGGTTACCAGGGATCTAACCCAGGCCCTTGTGCTTGCAAGGCAGGCGCCGGAACCACTGAGCTAAATCCCCGGCCCTCTATTGTTAAATATTGAAACAAGGTCTTGCTAAGTTGCCTCTACTAAGCCCAAACTTGGCTCACCCTCCCAGAGGACTGGGACCAATATCCCTGTGATGACAGATACTGAAAAGGTTAAAAATATGTTGGAAAAATCCCAAAATATGTTTTCAGTTTTTATTTTTTATTGACACATGCTTGCACTACATAATGATCACCTTCTGCATGAGGAGTTGGTGCCTATACTGATACCACTTAATATTTTTTCAACCCTTTCACCTCCTCTCCCTTCTGCTCTCACCATCTCCTAGTTCTCCTTTTTCTCTTGCAAGAGACTGATTTCCCTGTTTCTTATTCGCTACCTTTTACTTTGCTCTTTTTACATATTTAGGGTTTCTGATATAAGAGAAACCATATGGTACTTGTGCTTGTTTGTCTGATTTATTCCACCTAACATTATAATCCCATGGTACATCCATTTTCTTACAAGTGCAGCATATCAGGATCATGTGGTTTTATCACAGGAATACATGTTTGGTTCAATATATGAAAATCAATCTGTAATATATCAAAGAAAAACTCTCTAAGTACTCTTTTCTCAATAGAATTCAGAGAAAGCATTTTATAAAATCTAACCTCCATTCATGATTCTTAGAAGAGAAGCCCAGCAAACTGTAAAGAAAGACAGGTTTTAGGCTGATAAATATCACCTGGTTACAGACAGCATGATTGTCTGCATTGAGAATCTAAAGAGTCTGGAGGGAGTGAGAGACTGAGAGACTCATAAATTAATAGGAGAGATTATTGGTTGTCAATGCACAAAACACTAACTGGATGTCTAATGCTAACAAGAAAAGAGGTCGGCAGAAGTGCCCCGTGTCTTGCTGGCGGTGTTGGCAAATGCGTGCATCTATCTTCCGGTTAGTGAGGCTATGCCAAGAAACGGATGCTTCTGCTTAATGTAAACTCTATTCTCAATAAGGATAATGTTTTCTATTTTTTTCCTGAGCTCAGCAACTCCATTTGCATTGATCGGAATTGTGTCATGTTGTCACCTCAAGCCGTCAGTGAGGCCAGGAGAGCAGCGTTGGCCCTGTGAAGAGAGAAGGGAGAAAGCTAGGAGGAAAAAGTAGTGGTGCTGGTATTGGAGATGAACTCCCTAAAGTCTCCACCAAATCGCTTCTGGGCTTTAAATCGATCAAGTCATTCCGAATATTAAGTCGATCAAGCCATTCCGAATATATGCTTTAACAGATCTAGCAGAGTCAAGGGTTTTAGTTTTCCATGGTTCGTGTGGGGGAAGACTGCCATCTTACAGCCACGTATACACCTTAGGAAAACCGAGACTTCAGATACAGTAATCACTTTACCAGAGCAAGAAATTGTCAAGTAAAACAACTCAGCTCTTTTATTTGGAGAACATTTTCATAAGACATGGAATAATTTCTAACGTCTGTGGTGTCTCATAAGACCACTTTGTTCAAATTGTTCTTCCAAGGGCAGATTTATATTAACACAGACTAGAACAAGTCAGTCACAGTCATGAATATTCATACAAAACTACTGCTGAGAACAACACAACCCGTATCCTTATAAACATTCTCGGTTTTGCACAGTATCAAATTTGATTCCTTGAGCCATTTTATAGCACCCAACAAAATCTGCTGATTTATTACTGCAGGGGAAAGAGCATCTCCAACTCCTTCTGAAATTGATTCATTTTATTATGAAAACTTAGGTTTTTAAAACTAGGCTTTGGAATTTTATTAGCTAGTATGATATGCAAATGAGTCCAGTTGTGATGCGAAGGACAGCTGAATAGGTTTTTATTTACTGGTAATCACTTTATAGCATTTGTCTTCTACTGGCTCACTGAGTGGAACTGTCACGTGACTACCCCTACTCAGGCAGGAAAAGAGAGACTGGTTTTAGAGATCTTGTTTTTCACACTGTTATTTCCTAAGCAAATCTGAAATAATACAGAGGAAGCCGAAGATGGAGTTCAGTTAGTCAAGTCCAGGGTCTTCCTGAGTCGCTGCCCTGGATCTCCATATTGGGGTGCTGATGAGCATCTGGAATTCAGTTTGCACAGATCCAGCAAAGAGCTTCTGGGGGAAGTTACATTTGACCCGGATGTGAATGGGGGTCGGATTGGAATGTAGGCAGAGGAAGCAACAGTAAAAAGGGAAGCAGGATATAACTCAGTGGTTCCGGCACCTGTCTTGCAAGTGCAAGGACCCGGGTTCGATCCCTGGTAACCACATACCATACTGGGTGTGGAGACTCACCCCAGCAGCAGTCAGTACCACACACCACAGTGCCGGGCATGGTGGCTCACTCCTGTAATCCCAGCACTCACGAGACAGAGGCAGGAGGATTGCTGTGATGTGAGTTTGAGGCTGAGCTCAGGGCCAGCCTGAACCACAAAGCGAGACCCTGTCTCAAAAAACCTTAAACAAAAAAAAGGGAAGCAGAAGCTACAAGCAGAGTAGGTAGAAAGGACGTTTTCCTCACTGGCTTGGAAAGAGTGATGGACATGTGGGGAGATGTCAGTGGAGATGGTGCAAATGAGGGCCTGAGTTGTGGAGACCTTTAAAGTCAAAGCAACAGATAACCACAAGTAATCGATGTCTTCTGGACACACAGTCTGTGATTGGCACTGTGGCCCACCATGGGCCCCATTTCATCTGCTCAACACAGTCCTCCTCCAAGAAATTACCTCCATTCCACAGATGAGGAAATAGGCTAAAGGAACTTGCCCAAAGTCTCAGAAGAGGCACAGCATGGTGGCTCAGAACCGAGTGTGCCACGATCCCCGTGTGAGGACCTGGAAAAACGGCTCAGGGCAGGAGAAGCTGTGGTCTCGGCCTGACGCTGCTATTGCTGTCTATGGCCTGGGCCACACTTTTAATCTTGAGGGCCTCAGTGTCCCCCGGTGTTCGGGGAGCAATGATAAAACCATTAAGGAAATGGCTTAAGCAGATACCTATGAAAGTACAGGAACATCTGCAAAAAAAACTCTTCATTCAGTTTAGTTTTGCTTCCATCTTTTTAGGATGTCAGTAGAAGGGGCCTCCGGGTCCGTGTACTTCACCAGTTCACCCATTTATATATATGAGAACAGTGTCCTTGGAAATGGAGGAGGAAGGAGAGAGATAATTGTCCACAAAGAGCCACATGTAAGGATCCACATGCCTCTGTCGTCATCATCTCTAATTCTCGGACCACAGCTGCACTGGCGTACCCATGTCTGAGATTCAGAGAAGATACAGCACGGTGGAGATCACCAAATACAGTGAGTACCATCGACAAGGGAAAGCAAACCTCGCTGGATGGGGTGGGGTGCCTCAAGACACTCAGAGCTCAGCGCAGCTGTCATAGCAAAAGCAAATGGATTAAAGTCAGTGGCAGAAAGAAGCTCAGTAGAGAAGGCGCAGCCCCCGCTGCCCTTCACTAGCGGAGTCCAGGAGACAGAGCCTTATTATTCCAGCCATCAGGGAAATGCAGCCAGCCTTCTAGGCTTTCCCTGGGGCCCAGTCTCCCAGGATAGCTGACCCGGGTCCAGCCTCTCTGGAGGCTGAGTTGATACCATGCAGCCGGAGGCCCCACCATAAATCACATCATTAGCTTAGACTATCTGGTGTGGTTCAGCGTTGCAGGTGAACACACTCTCTTATCAGGAGGGACATTCCAGAGGCTTCAAGGTTATCTTCTCGGAGTCGGGAAAGAAGGAAATTCAGAGAGGGGTCCAGTCATTGTGCGGTTTGTACTTCACTTAAACAACAGGAGGTATTTAATGTCTACAGTAACAATAGTCAGGCAGGGTTAGTTACTTTATTTTTCCAAATGGAAATGGAAGGAAGAGTAGAAGTGAGTTTGCCCAGGAGCCTCTGGGGAGGGGTGTAAGGAGGAGCGCAGGCCTAGCTGGGAGGGAGCGCAGCTGAAGGGGCACTGGGCTGGAGAGAGGGAGGCTGGGTGGGAGCCGAAGGCAAGAGGTCTGGTGTGGGAGACACGGAATGGAGTCCCACAAAGCAATGTCCTCAGCTGGGCCTAGAAAGCCCCGAGTCCAGGTTCACACGCTGGCATCTTGTGAACGCCCCTTTTGCTTAGTCTCCTGAGAATGAAATGTGTGAAAAACAGCCCCAGCTTCCATACGGTTGTGGGAAGGTGAAGGGGAGCAGGTTCCAAATGGAAACTGGGGGGCGTGAAGAGCCAGCGAAGGTCTCTCCTCCCCGAGGGTGACGCAGTTTCTCTCTCTACACCCAGAGATCCATGTGGCTGGGAGCCTGCGGAACTCCAGGCTCTTGCAAGGAAACCGAAGCCCTCCTTTTCTTGTAGAAGGGTCTGCCATGGCCTCCAGGGACTCCTCCTCCTCAGGGCTGTACTTACCCCGAAGCCTGGGAACCACAGGACCAGGTCGGATGCTGCCTGAACATCTCCCTGGATAATTTGACCATAAATAACATGTTTAAGGGCCAAGTGTTCTGGGAGTGCTGGCGGGCGGCATCGAATCTGGAGTCTGGGGAAATAGTGGGCCAAAGTGAGTTCTGCAGGGGGACGGTCCATTCTCCCTGCTCTCCCCAGATTTCAGGGCAGATGAGAAGATGGTGAAGCCATCTTGGCTGAGTCCCTGACCTCACCAGCACCCCAGGCTTCCAGAAGATTCTCTTGTCAATCACAAATGAGGAGAAGACTGGGCCTTGGAGGAAGGGGAGGAGGTCAGAACCCTCCCTGACTCCTGAGCTCTCTCTCTTCACAGGGCCTGTTGAACTCCTCCACTCTTTTTGCTCCTTGGAGAAGATACTTTGGGGCAGCTGTGCCTTCCAGGGGATCTGCAGGCCATCCGTGCGGTGGTGGGTGGGAGGTGACCCGTGGGCATGAAGTGCATGGACATCCTCCAAGGGACTTTTGCCTCACTTGCCCCGTGGGCCAACAGCACCATCCGCCTCGTGGGGGAGCCAGAATAGTCACGGGGCTTCGCTGAGATGAAGGACCAGTGCGAACCCAGACTTGCGGTGTCTTCCTGATACCAGGTGGGGACTCAGGGGCCTGGTGCCCAGACCGGAAGGGCAACACTGGGGCCAGGGTGAGCCTGGGCAGGGCACAAGGGGAGCAGAGTGTTGCTCAGGTTTGGAAGGCAAGGAAAAAAATCACCCACCCTCCTCTCTGACCCCGGATGGAGTTCTCTGACCCCGGATGGGGACTCCATTTCCGGTGTGTACCGGAAAGAGCTGATCCAGGGCCTTGTGAGCGGGGTCACCGCGTCTGCCTTGCTCCGCCTCTTCCTCGGCTCCTGGGGTAAGTGACCAAGTCCAAAATCACCAGGCTTCCCTGAGCTTACTGTGCCCACTCGTGTGCTTATTCCTCCCTTCCTGTCGCTGTCGTTTTGTCTACCTTTGTGAAGGGTCACTGCTATTAATATGGGTGCGACTGTGTCTCACACGTGGTGATTAGATTATTTTAATAGCACTTGGTTACAATATTTCTAATTTCCACTGTGATTTTTTAGCTATTGTATTTTAGATACATAAATGTTCTCTAATAATTTTTTTTTAATTCCTAGCCTGATTTCATAAAATCAGAAAATATACCAGACATAATTTCACTTTTTTATTTTCTGTGTAGCAAGTTGTTTAGTGTTTATAAGAGTTCTGTGCGGGGGCTTAAAAGATTGTACTCTATACTTGTGAAGGTTGTGATATATATATGCATCTTAGAAAATCAGATTCATTCATCATGTTGTCTAAGTCACCCTTATTGCACTGATTTATTTTCTGACCTGCTCTAATGAAAGCAAGATGCATTTTGAAATATTCCACAAGGCTTACAGATCTGTCTTTTTCTTCTGGAAATCCTGCCAGCTGATTTCTATGTATTGCCATGAACTGCTTGGTTATTAAAACTGCCACTTCCTCCCTGAACCCCAAAAGTGCGGCCAGCCCCCCATTCTGCGTCCTCTGAAGTTAGTTCTCTATCTGGTGATGTCTGCACCAGCATTTCCAGGCATTTTGGTAGACAGGGTTTTCAGACAGAAAGTGAACATTTAGGTCTTCACTCTCGAGCATAAAGAAGCCATGGGAGTTGTTCCTGTGAGGGGCCGGGGTCAGAGAACATCAGCAGAGCTGACTCCAGCTGCTCGGTGGGTCATGGACAGGAAAGCAGAGCTGCAGTGGGGACCAGTGAGCAGGGCACTGCAGCCCCCGAGCAAGAGACGAGGGGACTCTCCAGGTAAGAGAATACTACACAGCTGTCAAAAATACAGAAGTTCCCAATATACTGATACGCAGATAAATGCAAGAAATATTAAAAGGAGAAAGATGAAAAAAAAATCTGTCCTGACTGGGTGGGGTGGTCCATACCTGTAATCCCAGCAGTCTGGGAAGCTGAGGCAGGGAGAGCACAAGTGTGAGTCCAGCTGAGGCATCTTAGTGAGATACTTAAAAATAAGAAATAAAAGGTCTGGGGATGTATGTAGCTTGGTACAAAGCCCTGGGCTCAATCCCAGATACCAAAACTAAGAAAAGGTAAAAGGCCTGTCCTCCAACACAAAGTGGAAGCACAGGATAGAGGACAGGCACGGGGCACCGGGCTGGACACCGGGACTTTATCCTGGGCCCCAGGGAGCCATGGGCGCTGTGACCAAGGGAGGGCAGGGCCACCCTTGAGTCTGAAGCCGAAACACAGACACCTCGGACTGGAGATGTGCTGACTGACTGAGCCGGTGGAGGGCAGGCCTAGACCGGTGGGGCTAACGGCTGGCCTGCCTGGCAGCAACACCAGGGCGCCCTTTAAGAACGGGGCGTCTTAACGCTGGCATGGTGGCTCCAGGTCCCGAATCCCAGCACTATGGGAGGCTGAGGCAGGAGGATCACAATCGGGAGCCCAGCCTGGACAACTTAGTGACTTAGCAAGACCCTGTCTCAAAATGCAAAAAAGGGGCTTGAGATGTGGCTCGGTGGGAAGGCTGTGGGTTCAATCTCCAGTAGTTCTAAAATGAGAATAGAGTCTCAGCCCCACAGTCAGCCCTGGCCCTGGAAGCCAGAGCCGCTTCCCTCGAACCAGGCTGTCTGTGCTCACGGGAGGCCCCTGCGGGCTGCTCTCAGCACGGTGTCTGTCTGATCTTGGCCACTTCACCGAGGTACTGCAGTGCAGAGCCGGGTGGCATGCAGTGGCCCTGGGGCATCCACCCACCACTGTCCACGGGGGCTCCACTCGGACACAAGGGCTGTCGCCATGCAAAGGACGGCAGTGAAGCCCATAGGGGCGGCCAGCACAAAGCACTGCAGAGGGGCAGCTTTCAACACCAGAAACTTATTTTCTCCCAGTTTGGTGTCTTCCGTGCCCAGGGCTCTGGACAGCAAGTGAAGGGCACAGGCTTGTGACCCACAACGTGGCTCCGCCAGCCCAGTCACACCTGCGGGGGCCCCTCGCTGGCTCTGGATGTGGAGAGCTGCTCACTCTCGCCCATGTGTCCCCCCATGCTCCATGTACCGGGCCCTGGGTCGGGGAACAGGACAGAGTCATGCAAGCTTGAACCCAGGGAATCCAGGTTGTGTGCACATGGCCAAGGAGCCGCCTGGAGGGTGAGGAGCGGAGGGCTCGGCCAGGGCGGGGCCGGGGCCAGACTGATCACCCTCTGTGCAGCTGACAAGACGCCTAGAACCTGCTCTGCCTCCTGAAGCACAATGGCGTTTTTGACCGTAGACGTCCTGGTACCTCTGCCCTCTAGACCTGTGCGCCCTCCACACACGCTGCCTTGTGACCCACCTCTCCTCTTTTCTTCACTATTTCTCCCTTCCACCCCTGTGACCACTGCTTTATTTCTGTTTTTGTTTATTTGACTTTTTAATTGTTTAGATTCTACATGTAAGTGAATCAAACAGTATTTAACTACGTGTGGTTTATTTCACCTCACATAGCAGCCTCCAGGTCCACCTGTGTTGCCACCAACAGTGGACTCCCTCTTCAGGGCAGGGGGTGTGCGTGACTCACTTACCTCCCACTTCCCCACAGCCCAGGTTCTGCGCTGGACACATCAGGACACGGAGCCCGTTTCCTGTTCAGACCAGGATAAGTTTATCCAGTGGGGTGGGGAGATGACGGCAGCTGCCCTGTGCCTGCGCTCTCCTCTGCACCTTCGGCCACTCATCCGCAGCCCCGTGGCCGGGGGAGGGGCTGCCAGGCCCAACTCATGGAGGAGGAGACCAAGACTACAAGGCATCCCCAGTCCTCACTCTCCAGGGAGCCCAGTTCCCAGGGCCAGGCTCTCCTGCTCTCTCCTGCAAGTCTCACCGTCAATGGCTTCTCCCAGTAGACAGGAGGGGGACCGATAGGCAGGACCCTGTCCCGTCTGGGAAGAGCGAGTCCAGCCTCCGCCTCCCACCCCAGCTGAAGTCAGTCTCTCTGTCTCAGCCTCATTCACACAGGCCAGTCCCTGGTGTGCGCTCACTCACCAGCTGGGCCCAGAGACCAGCCCTGGACCCCTCCGCCACCACTCCTGCCTCTCCCCGGAGTGGGCATCCCTTCTCGGGTCACTGCAGGGTGGACTTGGCCCCAGCTCCGACCCTGAGTGTGGGACGGTGATGTCCCCACCCCAGCTTCCTCTGCAAAGCGGGAACATGGCAGACCCCTGGCCCAACGTGAAGAGCGTGGTTGTTCAGTGCCCAGCAAGGTACGGCGGGCACAGGAGCTCAGCTCGGGAACCCAAGCCCTCCGTCCAGGCACCCTGCTCAGGCCTCAGGACATGGACCCCCCCACGCGTTCCTGTCCGGTCCTCCATGGAGCAGTTCATACTCAGACTCTGAGAAGAAGGGGCTGGTGGGACCGCGAGGGTCCCGAGGCTGTTGCTGGGGTCTGTGTCCCCTGGTCTATAAGCAGAATCTGGGGCCTTGGAGGTGGTGAGGTTCAGGAGGGGTGGATGCCCTGGGACCGAAATGGACACAGGCAGAAGACGCCATCTATGAAGAGAGAGCTCTCAGCACACACCAGATCTGCCAGTACTATGATCATGCATGCCCAGCCTCCGGGCGGGCGTGGTACCCGTGCCTGTAACTCGGCATCCAAGAGGAATTCAAGGCCAGCCTTCAGTACACAGCAGGACCCTATCTCAACAAACAAACAAACAAACAAAAAACAGAACTGTGAGAGGAAATGCCTGTGTCAGTCGTCCTGTCTCAAGCTTTGTTACAGCAGCTGGGTCTGGAACCCAGGGCACTTTGTTATGGCAGCTGGGTCTGGAACCCAGGGAGTGGGCAGGTCACAGTGGGTGGGCAGGCGGGAGGCCAGGCTGTGGTCCCCAGCAGGATTCCTTCCCAGCCCTCTCCTCCAATCAGGCTCCCCTGCAATACTGCGGATAATCACCTTCACTTAAAGTCATCTGATTAGAACGACAACAAACAACAACAAAAGCAGCTCTTCGAGGCTCCGTGCCTGGTTTGACTGACTGCAGGAATCACTTCCTTATGTAAATGTATATGGATCACGCTGTGCGCCTGACATGCGTCCAGTGGAGTCAGTTGATTAGCAGTGTCCGTGACCAACAAAATGCCCCCAGGACAGCACCTCTCCCCTGGCCTTGGCTACGTCCAGCAGAGAACCAGGCAGCCTGTCACGGGGTCCTCACCAGCCTGTAAGGTGGGCACCGACCTGGGCCACGAGACTGCAGGACAGGGGAAGCCTGTGGGACGCTGTCAGAGACACGCAGCCACCCATGCCACCCACCTTGCTCAGTGTGCCCCTCCAAGGACTGAGCTGAGAAGGGACATGTGTCCAAGTGGGCACCGTGGCCGACCTTGTCCAGGGACAGAGGGCTGGAGGGCAGCTGTGAGGCTGGAGAGGGGCCGGTTGGTGACGGGAGGCTTGGCATTCTGAGAATACGCTGAGTGCCTGCTGTGTGCCAGGTTGGGGGGCAGAGCCCTGAGGGAGACTGGCATGGCCCAGCCACCAGGGGACTCACAGCCACCTCTGGCGGAGAAAGACCCTGAGCTGCAAGTAGATTCTCATAAAGGAGCTGCCCTGTGGGGAGGTTGATACCGGTTGGCAGAGGACCGGTGTGGTGAAGACCCTGGCGGCGCTCTCCCCCAGAGAGGGGGACTGACACACCATTGGGAGAGGGACCCAGGTGTGGCGCCACCACTTCCAACACCTGTCTTTGTTTCAACTCACAACTTTGACTTTTACTAAGTTATTTCTGTGAGCTCTACTTAATTCCTTTCGTACTGGCGACTGAACCCAGGCCTTCACAGTTACGTACTCAACCCTTATTTTATTTCATCTCCTTTGGAGAAGGTCCTGCCAAGGCATTGATTTGCCTGTGTTGGGCTCCACTTGAGATCCTCCTGCCTCAGTCTCCCAGCGTGCTGGAGTTACACCATGCCCTTGAGATGTTTTGCATAAACAGTTCATGAAAGGAAATAGAATGAAGAAGGCAGACCCCTGCCTGGGTTTCCCACCTCAGGGGCAACTGCTGTTCCTGGCCTATCGTGTTCTTTTCTGAGCAGTGGCATGTCACTAAACTCCTGCCCCCTCAGGGACATTCCTTGTAGCACCAAAATGGCATCTAGTGGGTCGAGGACAGGACGCTGCTTGGCACCCACAGTACCCAGACAGCCCCAGCAGGATCACCCAGCCCGAGGGCGAGGAGCCCGGGTCAGAGGGGCCTGACATCCTCTGGCCATTAGCGCTCCCCGCCTTTCAGAACCACGTTGAGTCTGGGATCTTTGTACTGAGCAACATCCCGAGTTCTTTTTATATATTTTTAAAATTCTGAGACAGGGTCTTGCTAAGTTGCCCAGGATGGTTTTGAATTTGCCATCCTCCTACCTCAGCCCCCCAGAGCGCTTTCACCACCACTTCTTAATGGCTGCTAGAATCTTTTATTTCACTTATTTGATGTGAACTTGAGCATCTGTCATCTTTCCCCACCCACGAGCCCTCTAAGCACCGTCCTCACTGAGCCTCTGTCCTTGTCAAGTCCCCAGCACAAAGGCGATCACAGAGGGCTGAGTGGCTGGAGCCAGGGGTGGCGCTGGGTCAGGAGGCCCCCGGCAGGGGGTCCCAGGACAGGCTTTCTGAGGAAGGTAGCTCTTACCGGAGGTGTGCAGGGCTGCAGGCGCAAAAGCTCCATCCACAGGTCACATGGCAACAAACCCACTGCCAGAAGCAGAGCACAGAACAGCACGGGAGCAAGGCCACTGTACTGGGGGTGCAGGCCATGGACCTTTGTCACCGCCGCTCCACACTGTAGAGAGGAACCCGAAGCCTCTGCCGCGCCCAGGGAAAGATCCAAACTCAGAACCCAAAGCTCGCAGGTTGTTTTTAGGCCATCATACAGTCAAAAATCCTAAACCCAGCCACTGAGGAAGAGACTGTGCAAGGGTCGGAGACTCCTGAGCAACAGGGGCACAGGGTCCAGGAGGAGCGAGCGGGGAGATGCCTGTGTGGGAGCTATGAACACAGAGAAGGGCCACCAGACCTGACTGGCGCCTTGGCAAGACACCAGGACCAAGGTGGGCCGCAGCAGGAGGCTGATTGGCTGGAGGGCTAACTGGTGTGGTCAGCGTGGTCAGCACCCCAGGCACAGGGCAGGAACGGGGAGGACAGACGGGGCTGGGCTGATCAGTGGCCCCCAAAGACGTCAGTCCCAATTCCATGGAACCTGTGGCTGTCTCTGCCGATGTGACGATGTTGAGGGTTGAGAGGCGGTGTTGACCTTGACCTGTCTGGCTGAGGCCCAGCATCCTCATGGGGGCTGCAGCGACTGATCTCGCCTGCCAAGGTGGCTGGCATGAGACACCGAGGGGATTGGCAGAGCACAATTCTGAGTGAGTCGGGGTGGGCTTGGAATGTGACCTTGGGGGCTATATTCGGCCCCTGGCTGCTTCTCCGGCTCTTCACCTGCTCTCTGCTCCGCAGGCGCCATGGGCTCAGCCAGTGTCCCCTCTCAGGCCGTGAACCCACGAGCCAGACAGAACCCTTCCTCCTCTGAGCTGGGTGTATCCGGTATCTGGTCCAAACAACAGCAAGATGGGGCAGAGGGACCTTGGGGCACCTGAAGAAGAGGACAGGTGACACACAGACCAGAGGGACTCGTTCCAAGGCAGCTGCCAGCAAGGAGGGGTGAGGACGGGCTCTCCCCTCGTGCCCACGCAGCGGGTGGCTCAGTGGACGCCTCGCCTTCTTAGCTTCAGGATTCCAGAGCTGTCCAGGGGTATGTATGAGCCTCTATGCCAGCAGTCACAGGAAATTAATGCACAGATAGGCCAGAGACAGCCCAGAGCCAGCTGCCAGGCCAGGCGCTTACCACGCACAGGGCGGCTCTGCTCGTCTCCCAGCGGCTCTGAGAAGCTAGAGCTTCTGAAGAAACTGAGGAACAGAAAGGTAGGACGACGGGCCCTGCCAAGGGTCTTTCCGGTGTAAACACGGAAAGTCCAAGAGAATGAACTACTGGTCATAGCCCGCGATCCTCTATAAGGGGTCAAAGATAGCGCAGAGGACGCCAAGGACTTCAGGAGGTGCCTGAAGAAGGAACAAGTATGGAGAGGTCGTCATCCTCTGCCCTGGGATTCAGGGATGAGGAGGAAGTTTGTGGGGACGGAGCTCACCACAGACCTCGGTGGAGCGAAGACAACCCCCTCTCCACAGCGCAGGCAGGCTGAAGTGAAGGGAGACACCCAGGACGGAACGGGAAGCCTCCCAAAGGGAGGCCCCTGAAGCCCTGCAGGGAAGACCTCTGCGAAATGGAACCGCACCAGCCACCTGGCGTCAGCTGGAAGGCCAAAGCAGGACCGGCCTGCAAACAGGACCAGAGAGAGTCGCCCAGGTTCACTGCAGTGTCCCACTGGCGCCCCCTGCTGGTAGTCTCCCATCCTGCCACTGCGAAGGAGACCTAGGTAAAGATGGCAGCAAGGGGTGGCTTTGGCCCCAAGAGTTGGACACCAAAAAGTCCTGCAGAAGGAGCATTCCTAAACTGAAAATCGGGAATCCAAATTATGCTGGAATGTGGGACATTCTGAGCCCTTATTTGACCTTAAAAACCTTCATACTTTGGAGCATTTCAGATTTTGGATTAGGGTTGCTCAACTAGTAAAGTACACAGACATTTCAAAATCTGAAACATTTCTTGCCCCCAAAAATCTGGGGAAAGGGACCCTCGACCTGTACACGCATCCACTGAATGGGGCTGGGAGGAGCGGGGTCCCCTGGGAAGCACACAGACATGGACAGCAAGACACAATTCATGGGCATGTTCTAACCACCGAGGAGGACGATGGCGGGCTCGGGGGCAGAGGCGACGCCCAGGCTGAGGAGCCGGAGACCCTGGACAACCGCCGGTGAGAGCAGGCAGGCCTCTGTGGTGGAGGACGGGCCCCGGCGAGTCCCAGCAGCGCCTTACCGGCGCGACCCCATCGCTGTGCCTACGGCTCCCTTTCCGCAGTGCTCACCTTGCTCTAGGTATCTGCGCGGGTTAATAAAAAACGTACTGAATTTTCGTAAGACCCCTTGGTCCCAGCTCCACGAACAGCTCCTGCTATCCTCGCTGAGGCTGAGGAGGTCGGCAGCACTACACAGCCAAGCGCAGCGCTCCTCTCAGGGTTCCCGACTCCAAGCCTTCCCTTGAGTGGGCAGAGATCTGGCTCCCTCTGGGGCTCCCGAAGCGGCCGACGTTGGGGGGCCCAGGTCGGTGACTGCAGGTGGAACGCAGAGTGACCTGGAGCTAAGGGTTCTTCCAGGATCGGCTCTGGCACCTGGGAAACAGGGTTCTCCCACGTGAAACCTCCGGAGCATGGACTTGGCCAAAGTCACACCAGTCCTAGGGTATTACACCGGAGTCTTCAGTCTCCAGACCCTCACTTCCGACATCAGGGTCCCCCACTGTCCTCGTTTCCTGTTTTACTGGGGATGAGACTACTGTGTAGGAAAACGAAAAATTTCACCTCGAAGACAGTGTTTTAGTTAGAGGGGCTCAGTGTCCCCCTGGAAGAGGGTGTTGGGGTCTGGATCTTAGGCCTGGGGAGGGTGACTGGAGGTCTGAATCGCTGGGTGTGAGAGGAAGATCTGGGGTCTGTACCCCAGGTCTAGGGCAGAAGGGTCTGGAGTCTGCACCCCAGGTCTGGGGCAGGAGACTGGCGTGTCTGCTCCAGGTCTCTGAGCGGAGGCTCCGAGGTCTGCACCCCCGGTCTGGGGCACGATGCCTCGGCCGCAGAGAAGCAGGGCTACTGGCTCCGGGAGCGTCTCGCACCCTTGCAGAGCCCGGCCAGCGCTGGCCGGGCAGGCGGGCGGGGTGGGGGCCGGGCCGCAGTAACAAAGGCCTCTCCCTCCAACAAGCGCACCCCCCCGAGGCCCCGCCTCCGCGGCCCCCCGCCTGCCCTGATTGGCCAGTCTCCCTGCCCGTCAGCGCCGCCCCCCTCCCCGGGTCTGCAGCAGCTCCGGCCGCCTCGTCGCGCCCCCCCAGCCCCCTCCCCCCGCCCCCGCCGCCCCCCGGGCCGGTGCAGCCGCAGGCGGGGTCCCCCTCCCCCTCCCCCTCTCCCCCAGGCCTCGCGCGCCCCGACCGGCCCCCCTCCCCTCCCCCTCCGCGCCGCCGCCGCCGCGATGCCCCCCCCTGCGCCCGGGGCCCGGCTCCGGCTCCTCGCCGCCGCCGCCCTGGCCGGCCTGGCCGTCATCAGCCGAGGTACCGCAGCGCGGGGGCGGGGGCTCGGCCGGGACGCCGGGGGTCCCTGCGGGGGTTGGGGTGAGGGCTGGGATTGCACCCCGGGTCGGGGGAGGGGAGGGCCTATACGCAGAGCTCCGGGCCAGGGAAGGGCTGCATCCCTAGGAAGGAAAGGGGGGATTCTCAGAAGTCGGGGTGCGTGCCCTGAGCAGGGGTCCGCGTCCCGGGTGCATCCTGGGCCTAGGGGCGGAGGTCGCTTCCCCAGCCTGCGAGGGGTCGCAGACAGCTATTCCGAGCAGGGGCTCAGAGGCCCAGGGCAGGGGTCCCTAGAAGGCTAGATCAACTGAGTTGGGGTGCCGGCGCGCTCCTGTCTTTGCCTGGAGGATACCTGAGGAAGTCCTTGCCTGGGCTGGGGTTCGCCTCTCTAGAGGAGTGGGGGAGGGATGTCTTCCCAGGTCAGGGAGAGGTGGGGACCCGCGGTCCACTGGCCAAAGTCCCAGGGCCAGGGCAAGCCCAGAAGGGGCTGAAACTGCCCAGCTGGGTCCTGGGGTTCAGAAATGGGCTGTTGTAGGATGTGGGGGATGGTGCTGGACCATGGACTCATGAACATCTGTGACCCAGAGGCTGGACAGGGTGATGAGAGATGAAGGAAGGAAAGAAGGGCCCTGGGTGGGGGGAGGGTTAATGCAGGTCACAGGGTCAGTCTCAGCGCACGGGGCGGGGGGGGGGGACCAATGGGAGGTGTTCAGGGGAGCAGCAGGGAGTCCTGGGTACATGCCGGCAGGTGGACCCTGTGTCTTCCGAGCCAGGCCTGGTGGGAGGGCAGGGTCAAGGAGATGTCCCCGAAAGACTGGAAGGCAGACAAGAGGGCGGGACCACCGCCAGGTGCTTCGGGAGGATTGTCCCTGGCCCTGACCCAACCGTGGGTCACAGCCTCAGAGGCCAGCCATCAGGGACAGCAGCCCTCAACACGGTGACCCCGGCAGCCTCAGGGAAGCTGCCGCTCCTGGCCTCTTGCCCAGACACGCACTGCCACAGAAACTCCGTCCCCAGGCGCACCTGCAGACACCCAGCACACAGGCACAGCTCATCCGGCAGACGCCCACGTCCCTGATGCAGATCTGCTGAGCCAAGGGGGTGCGTCAGGCCACTGCCTCAGCCCCCGGCTGGTGCGGAAGGCCACCCGGCTGTCCGCCTTGCTGCCCCCACGCTCCGTCCTCTCTCTCCCTGACCCTGGTCTGGAGGCTCCCTGAGTCTCGGCATTTCTAGAGGCTCCTGTATGTCCTCTGCAGTGTGCTGCTGACACCCCATCTGTCTCTGTGCCTGAGCTTTGTCTCCTGTCTCTGCTGGTCTCAGCACAGCGTCCTTGCTGTCTCCTGTGTGTCAGACCGCTCCCGTCGTCACCCCCTGTGCCAGCCCCTCGTCACCCCTACCGCACCCCTCTTCACCCCACTGTCACCAACTCCCTTCCTTGCTTCTCCTCTTCCCGCTGCCCCTTTACTCTCAAGGTAACTTCCTCTTTCCCACTTCTCCCTCCTCCAGACCCCAGAAATCCGTGGCCTGGAGTCCGAGGTGGGAACCCCCCCAAAGCCCCGTGAACTTCGTCAGGCCCTTTCCCAGCTCCTAGCATGGGTTTCCCACCGAGAACCCAGGGGACAGAGGGTGGCTGGCAGGGTGAGCTCCCACCACCCGCCCACGGCGTTTGTGCCCCAAAAGCCTGTGGCAGGAGGTGTTTGCTCAGGACATTTTCCAAATAAGGAAGAGATGGGGGTGACACAGTCCCTCTGGCCTGGGACACAGGAGCACCCCACGCCCGCGCCTCACCGAGCCTCGCTGCTCCCACACACACAAATACAGCAGGAGGTCAGCATGAGGAGAGAACTCCTTGACTTTTTTATATTTTTCCCAAAACAGAAAAAAAACAAGCCCATTGCTGTGGAACTGGCTTATTTCCACTTAACGAAAGCTCCCTGGCATCCATAAATACTGAGCGACTTTTAATTTTTATCTAAATCCTTTATGCCAACACTCACACTCACACACACACTCACACGTGCATATTCATTCACAAAAGTAGCTGCACAGCCTCTCGTAGAACAATTCAGTCAAATCCAATAGCAGCCGCAACTGCAGCGAGTGAGCTGGGGGCTCCTGCGGTTTCTGTCAGCGGGGGTGGGGGGAGGGCAAACCCAGTAGCCCCTCAGCCCAGCCTCCTGTTCAGGTTCTTAGTGGAGGTCCCCTGCTGTCCACTGTGCTATCCATGGACCTCTGAGCTTTGGCTTTGATGGGCTAGGAGCTATTTCGGGGGTTTTCAGCAGATGTTGATGGAGCACATAGTTACTGTTATGGATGGGTGGATGGATGGATGGATGGGCGGGTGGGTGGGTGGATGGACAGATGGGTGGATGGATGGATGGGTGGATGGGTAGGTGAATGGGTGGATGGTGAGTGAATAGATGGATGAGTGGATGGACGAATGGGTGGATAGACAGGGCCGTGGCTGAGCCAGACCCAGGTACTGCCCCTTAACACAGTGGGATGGAGAGAGATCAAAAGCCATTTGCAAAGTCTAATGCACAAACAAATAAATAGGTCTTTATAGGGGTAGCAGTGACATGATGGTGGTAGAGCCACCTGGGGAGTGGGTTGGCTCTTTGAGAGCACAGGGGTTGAGAGTGGAACACTAGGTGGGAACCAGTCCAGGCAGGACTGGGAGGAAGGGCGGGCCACGCTGACAAGATTCCAGGGGCCGCGGCTGCGAAGGCTGGGAGGTCTCAGGATGTTGCCTCTGTGTCCAGGCTCCCAGCCTGGCAGACGGGCCAGGGCCCACTCAGGATGCAGTGGCTTCTCCTTGCTCTCCCCAGCTGAGGCCAGGCTCTTCCAGCCCCCGATCAGGTCAGGACTCCCAGAGCTTGCTGCACACACCTTCCCTGCAGGTCCCAGGTGCACAGCCCGTGCCTTTTGGGGTCTCTGGAAGCACAGCATCCCTCCCTGTTCCACCCCGTCCTGGTGGAGGGATGCCCAACCCGACAGCACTCCCCCAGGAATCCGCCCTTGAGGGCTCCTGGCTGAGAGAGGGAGACACACCCTGCTCAGCTCACCAGGGGTGCCAGGGAGGAGCTTTTGGGGAGGTCCTCCAAGGAAGGGCATTTACAGCAGGGCCTTGAGGAGTTCAAGGGTGAGGAATGTCACAGGATCCATTGCCAGGGACTTCAGTGAGCCCCGCCCTGTGTGGGGAGGTGGGTGGGGTCCCACCGTGTGTTAGAACCAGGCTCTGCCTTCAAGGAACTTCTGGTGGGGAAAGAAGGGCAGCACCTCGTGGCCTGCGCTATCCCGGAAGAGGCCCAGGGCACTGTGGAGCTAAGCCCAGGTCTTGGGGTCCGCAGAGCTCTGAGCAGAATTCTCAGAGTACACTTGTGTGTGGTTGTATGAAGCATCTCGTGGCTACATGGGAGCCTTGGCAGTGTGCCCATCTGGAGAGGGCCTTGACAGTCCAGGAGGTGCCAGACCCAGGGGCTATGCAGGTTGTGGACTCTTAAGAAGCTCAGTCCTGGCTGGGTGCAGCAGCATATGCTTGTAATCCCAGCTATTCAGGAGGCTGAGGAACTTAGTGAGAATTTGTCTCCAGAAAAAAAAAAAGAACAGTATAGTTCAGCATTCCCTGGGTTCAGTCTCTAGTAGTGCCAGCAAACAAACAAACAAACAGGTGAGCCTTGAACAAATGAGTGGCTGACCTTGCCCCGCCCACTGACTGAAGTCCAGCCAGGGCCAGGGAGCTGCCCAAGGTCACACAGCAGGAGGGCACCTCCTGATCCTGAGATCTGGGGATTTTTAGGCCTGGGATTTGCATACGTGTAGATGAACAGACCAGGCACCCAGGCCCACTTGAGGGTGAATTTGTTTATTCCATGTCTCTTGGGCTGCCCAGGACCAACCCTGAGGCCCCCTGGTCCTCGCTTTGGGAAAGGGAGATGCCCCTGGGCATCTGAGTGGCCTCTTGCAGGAGGTACCTGGGGCAGAAGAGGTTCTGGCCCAACAGCAGGTCCAGGAGAAGAGAAATGCAGAGCCATGCATATGCCAGAGTGAGGCCAGTGCCATGGCAGGTGCCAAGCTGACAGCCAGGGTTGGTCCTTTGGGCCACAGAAGCCCAGGGCAGGGCACAGTCTGCCCTGAGGGTTAGAAAGGTTATTGTGCTCTCCTGCCCGGATGGTCCTGCCTACCTGTAAGGACCACATCCTGCGCCACGATCTATGGCCTCAGCTTGTGTGGGTGGTACTGAGTTCAGGATTTCTCTGATGTCCCAGCTCGGGACCGTGGACAGCTCCCCTCCTGCCTCCTGGACTGTTCAGATTTGTTTTGTTGCTTTGTTTGGCTTTGGTCCTGGGGATCATACCCAGGGCCTTCACCCTGAGCTCCGGTCCTTTCCCTCTTCCTGTCGTTTATTTTGAGTCAGGGTCTTGCTAAATTCCTCAGGCTGGGCTTGCATTGCAATCCTCCTGCCTCAGCCTCCTGGAGAGCCTGGATTACAGGCATGCAGCACCACCCCTGGCTCAGGGGCTCCCTTTCTTGTGAGCAGAGGAATCCGGTGATCACCATGGTGGTGTGGGGAGTTAGTGGCATCACGTGGGTGTAGACCAGGGATGCTGCTACACTCACCGTGCCTGGGACAAACTGGCCCAAATTCCAGCACAACCAAGATTGGGGACGTCTGGCCCAGCAGTGGGCCACCAGGAGCTTGCCATAGTGGGGCACCCTTGTGCCCACATGTGAGTACTTCATAGATCTGGGTGGCACAAGTGGCCTGCCTTTGGCCCAGCTTATCTTTGTGTACATACATGGCTTTCTGGCTCCTGTGTGTTTGCACACACGTGTGCCCGTGTGCATGTGGCCATCTATTGTCTGATCACAGGTGATGGCATTGACTTTGCACCAGGTTCTCAGCCCAGGGTGCCTGTGTGTCATAGGAGATGTGACAGAGTAGCTGTCCCTCGGCACGGATCATACCTTGTTGGGGTGGGACCAGGACTTTCCGGCAGAGGACTGTTGCCGCCCACTGGGTCAGGCCATCCTTGTGTGGCAACTGTGCAGCCGCTTGTGGGGCTGTCACTAGAGCCACATGGGCAGCGGTGTGGCTGGTGGGGTGACTCGGGGTGCGAGTGCTGCTTGGCTGGGGCCTGTCCTCCGCCTAATTGTGACAGTCAGCCCTGAGACAGCTGTCTTTTCCGGTTGACCTTCTGCTGGGTGTGTGTCTGGGCCTGTCGGCGTCACTGGGACTGTGTACGTGTCCCCTTGAGCAGAACCACAGCTGTGTGTGTGCCCGGGAATGTGGGGCTGTTAACTGTCCGGGTGGCCTGGGTTGAGGGGTGCAGGACCCAGCCCCATTCCAGGCCCTGGCCAGCCCACTGCAGCTGGTCTGTCCTGCCCTGTCCTGAGGGGCTGCTGATGGAGAGGCCCGAGGGAGTCATTGGGGCCGCACGGGCAATTAATTCATTAGATTAATTAGCTCCTCTTCCCAGGCGGGGGGCAGGGCAGCTGCGCAGGCCTCCTGCTGCAGGCGCCCAAGGTCATCCGGCTGGCCTCCCTCCCTCTCTGCCTTGCTGTCTCCTCCGCCTCCGCAGGCCCAGCCCCCGTCCCTGGCCCTGGTCCAGCTTGCTGGCCACGGTCCATGGAGAGATGAATGGTGGGGCTGATGGGGCCTTGGGCCGCGCTGGAGTGTGCAGGGCGTGGGCGTGGGCATGTGGCTGCAAGTGTGCCCTGTGGGAAGACACAGGGTGTGTAACGCAGACGTGTGTATGCAGCGGTGTGTGTGTGACCGACTGCACCGTGTCTGAGGTGTGCAACAGATACGTCTGTGTGTATCTGTGTCTGTCAGAGTTTCTGAATTAATGTGTGAGTTTAGCACATTCTTACTGTTTGTGCACTTATCTGTGTAACTGAGTCTGCATGTTGATGTGTTTCTGCATGTCCCTTCTGTGAACATGTATGTTCTTGCAAACATGTATCTGTTTGCGCCCCTGAGTGTGTCCCACACAAACACTTTGTCTGCGTGTCTGTGTGCGTCCGTATCCACGCACTGTGTTCCGTGTCTGCATGTACTGCCAAGTGTGTCCACACAGGGCTGAATGTGTGTGACCCATGTCTGTGTGTGTGTCTGTGCCAGGCCTGATGCTCCCGTATCCCCGAGGATGCAGTCTGCGCACACTGCATCCTCCCCATCTGCCTAAGTCCGCATGGGCCCGGGGAGTGGCATGGGTGGGTGTGTCCCTCTGCAAACACTGGCAGTGGCTGTCACTACACCTGTGTCTTCAAGGCATGTGCGTGTGCATGCACACATATGTGTGCTCACCATATAGGCAGCCATGTCTGACCTGCCCACCCTAGCCAGGCCTGACCCCCTCCCTCCCCAGGGCTGCTGTCGCAGAGCTTGGAGTTCAGCTCCCCCGCTGACAACTACACCGTGTGCGAAGGCGACAATGCCACCCTCAGGTATGTCCCATCAGCTGCTCACACGTGGCAGAGCCCAGTGGTCCAGGCCTTGGGAGGGACTGGCGCGGGAGGTATATGCGACACATACCCCATCAGGAGCCAGGCTCCCACTAGGCCTCTGTGTGCCCGTCTGTCCCAGGTGAGGAGACAGTAACTACCACGGGAGGAGTTTAGGGGTTCAGGAGTGCTGACAGAATTTGCCTACAGGGCCTGCTCATACATGCGAGCTCCTCATCACTGACTCCTCCCCCTCGGGGTCTTTGGTGCACTACAGTCCCGGTAGTTATCATCTTGGGCACTGCTGAGCCTGCCTGTCTCCTGCTGAGACTCAGTTTACCCAGCAGCACAGCGCCCACAGCAGCCTGCCTCGCGGGTCTGCAAGGAGCAGCCTTAACCCAGCCCCTCCTCCCCCAGCTGCTTCATCGACGAGCACGTGACCCGTGTGGCCTGGCTGAACCGCTCCAACATCCTGTACGCCGGCAACGACCGCTGGACCAGTGACCCCCGCGTGCGGCTGCTCATCAACACGCCCGAGGAGTTCTCCATCCTCATCACCCAGGTGGGGCTGGGCGACGAGGGGCTCTACACCTGCTCCTTCCAGACCCGCCACCAGCCGTACACCACTCAGGTCTACCTCATCGTCCACGGTGAGCGCGGTGGGCTCCCCGCAGGTCCACCCACCTGTGCGCCCCTCTCGGGAACACATCAGTAGAAGCTGGGTTCCGCCTCACGGAAGGGGAAACCATGGCAGGGTGATGTGGTTTCAGGGAAATAGTCTCAGCACAAAAAGCTACTGGGGACCGGCGCCCAGAGGAAGGGCTTCGCACTGTGTGCTTGTCTACCAGGACCACCAGGCGCAGGGCCTGGGCTGAGGATTCGCAAAGAGTAGGGCAGGCTGTCCGTCCCCTGATGCGGATTTCCACGAAGCTCAGAGATTTCCCCAAGTTTGAGGTCTGGATTGGGGACTTCAGCTGTGAACAGAGGCAGGGGAGACACCCACCCAAAAAATCAGGAACAGAGGAGAGAGGAAGTAGGGGGAGGGGAGAAGAAATAGGGGGAGGGGAGAGGATCTGGTGAGGCTGCAAGGACCCACAGAGAGCTGGGAAGACACAGGGCGAGGGACAACTCAGAAGCCACTTCATGGGGGAGCAGAAGTGGTTGGGGTGTAGGAGGCATCTAGAGAGATAGAGCCCAGACATGGAGTACCCACTGGGGTCACACAAGCACCAGCTCAGGAGCCAGCCTCCCCCTTCCAGCTTCCGAGGTGACCTCGCCAGCGGGAACCATGAGCAAACAGTGCCTCAGGCTCCCGGCCTCAAAACCAGGCCAGCGTCAGTCAGATGGCCATCTGGATCTCATGCTCCAGTAGGAAAGGAAAAAACTTTCTGCCAGTTAAACTGTGATGCACATATCACCAGGCTGCCCTGAGTGAGAGACTCACGTGGGAGAGTATATCTTAGAGTCGGAGAAATAGAGTAATGTCCAGCCCAGGACAAGGAGAAATGGACCAATGAATGGATTCTATGGAGTGTTAGAACAGAATTTGGCACACAGCAGGTACCACATGGGTATCTGTTAAGAACATTACTTTAAAAATAATTGTAAATAAAAAGACAGGGAGAGAGAAATCAGGACCAGAGGACAGAGAAATCAGGTTAGGATGAAGTGGAGAAAGACACAGAGTTCAACATGGCCAGAAATCAGACAAAGTGAGGCTCACGCAAACCACTGAGGAAAGGGAAAAAGAAAAGTGACACACAGGATTATAGGAAGGACAAACTGAGTGTCAGCGCAGGTCTGGGCAGAGGGAGGAGGTCAGGCCTGGACCCCGAGTCTGAGGGAGGAGGCTGGGCCTGGACCTCTGGGTCTGAGGGAGGAGGCTAGGCCTAGACCTTGGATCTGAGGGATGAGGCTGGGCCTGGACCCCTATGTCTGAGAGAGGAAGCCAGGCCTGGAACCCGGGTCTGAGAGAAGAGACTGGGCCTGGACTCTGGGTCTGAGGGAGGAGGTTAAGCCTGGATCCCAGGTCTGAGGGAGGAGGCAGGGCCTGGATCCCAGGTCTGAGGGAGGAGGCTGGGCCTGGATCCCAGGTCTGAGGGAGGAGGCAGGGCCTGAACCCCTGGGAGTGCACATCCTGCCTCTGACTGACCTTTTCCCTGCCCACAGTCCCTGCCCGAATTGTGAACATCTCCTCGCCTGTGACAGTGAATGAGGGGGGCAGTGTGAACCTGCTTTGTCTGGCTGTGGGGCGGCCAGAGCCAACAGTCACCTGGAGGCAGCTCCGAGGTGAGGACCCAGCCCCGACAGAAAACTCCCCACTCTGCAACCTGGGCCCCTCCATCCCGCTGTCCTGTGCAGGGGTCCCAGAACCCCCCTTCCTCCTCAGTGTGATGCGCCCCCCCCATTCCCAGTCATTACATCCCCAGACCCCAGACCCTAGAGCTGCCTTCAGGACTGGGCTGCGTTTTCCGAATCACCTGTGAGGACCCCTTTCCCGCTTCTCCCCACCCCTCACCGATTCTGCACTCGAGTTCCCAGCCCTGGACACCCAAGTCCAGCTGCAGCCTGGGTTCTGGCTATAAACCCCCATTCACACGCCCACCTCTCCTGCTGGGTGCTGGAGCCCAGCGGGCCCAACACGTGGCCGCAGGCACCGGCATCAGCCTCCCCTGGGAACTTGCCAGAAATACCCATTCTCAGGCCCCAGCCCTGCCGCAGAGAGAAGGGTAAGCCCATCCCCTCTCAGGACAACCATCCTAGCGCAGGGCACCGCCCACGACAGCCACCACACCCCCTCCAGCCCTTTACCTGCTCTCCCCCACCAGAGCCCACATCTGATCCCCTCCTCAGTCTGGGAAGACCAGAGCTCCAATCACTGGGTCCCAGTGAACTTTCAAACGCCTGAGACCCCAGAACAAAACGACTAGGCCACAGATCCTGGGACCCTGCGCCCTACAATCCTGGCCTGAGACCCGGGGTCCTGGGTCCTCAGCGTTCCCGAGGATCTGTTACCACAGACCTGGCACAAGGTCCCAGATACCTGGGTTACTGATCAAGCTGCCAGATCCTAGTTCTGGAGCTTGATCCAAACTCTGGACTCTTCCTGGGGGCCTTCATCTCATGGATCCTTCTGAGACCAAGATTCTGGGTTCTCCTCCCTGTTGGGTCCCTTGAGCACCATGACAGAGACCCCCAGTTCCAGGGCCTTCCCACTGGCCTCAGGTCCTCACTCCTCGCCCACTCCTGCTCCCTGCGGCTTCCGCTGATCCTGGCACTCCAGGCCCTGCGGTGCCCGCCCCGCTGATGTGTGTCCCGTTGTGCTGCCCGTGTTGTCCCGTGTTAAGTGTTTGTGTCCGGCCCCGCTCCCTCCTCCGCCCTCCCCCGCAGACGGCTTCACCTCGGAGGGCGAGATCCTTGAGATTTCCGACATTCAGCGGGGCCAGGCGGGAGAGTACGAGTGCGTGACCCACAACGGGGTGAACTCGGCGCCTGACAGCCGCCGCGTGCTGGTCACAGTCAACTGTGAGCACCCCGGCCTGGGCACGGGAGGGGTCGCACCCGGGGCCCGGGAGAGGGGGCAGCGGGCAGGGGGCGGGCCAGGCCCCGGGCGCCGGTGGGGGCGGGGTTGAAGGAGATCACTGACCCCAGCCCCTCGCCAGATCCCCCGACTATCACCGACGTGACCAGCGCGCGCACTGCCCTGGGTCGGGCCGCGCTCCTGCGCTGCGAAGCCATGGCGGTGCCGCCCGCCGACTTCCAGTGGTACAAGGACGACAGACTGTGAGGCCGGGCCCGGGAGGGAGGCCGGGCCGGGAGGGAGGCCGGGCCCGGGAGGGGGGCCGGGCCCGAGAGGGAGGCCGGGTGGGAGAGCCGGAGTCGGGCTCCCAGGGGTGGGCGCGGAGCGCGGACTCAGTGAGGGCTCCCAGGGCGGACGCTGGGGCGGCGTCTCCCCGGGATTTTCCGGGGCGGGATAGGAAGCTCTCAGGGGCCGAGGGTGTGTCTTCGGGGCCGCGGTCCACCGAGACTGGGGTGCTGAGCGCAGGCCCGGGCGCCAGCCCAACCCCGCCGCGTCCCGCAGGCTGAGCAGCGGCGCAGCCGAAGGCCTCAAGGTGCAGACAGAGCGCACCCGCTCCATGCTCCTCTTCGCCAACGTGAGCGCCCGGCACTACGGCAACTACACGTGTCGTGCAGCCAACCGGCTCGGAGCATCCAGCGCCTCCATGCGGCTCCTGCGTGCGTCCGCGGGCGGGGTGGGGTGTGGGGAGGTGGGGGACTCGAGCCACCCCGACTGACGCAGTGTTGGACACACGGACGAAGGGCTCTGGGGACACGCTATGATGCGGTTTGGGGACACGCACAGCTTACAGCCCAGTGCTAGGAAAGCAATAACGCAGACACAAGGATAATAAGCAAACAGTTGCCCACCTGAACAAAACCTAACTTTGAGTATCAGGAACAGCTGGAGAAAAAAGCAGTAGTGAAGTCTGGGAGGGGTACCATGAGGGGAGGTCAGCAGAGGCCGCTTCCCGGGGGACGCAGCATTTAAACTGATACTGAAGAGATCACCGCTGGCTGCGTGCGGGACGCACACTGGAATCCCAGCTACTGGGGAGGCTGAGACAAGAGGATATAAAGGGGGAGGCCAGCGAAGGCAATTGAGGGAGACCTTGTCTCAAAATAAAAAAATAAAAAGGGTTAAGCATGAACTCAGTGGGAAAGTGCCCCAGGGCTCCATGCCCAGGAAAGACAAGGAGAGAAAGGCAACCCTGTCCTGGTTGGGAGGAGTGTTTGCTGTCCCAGTGAGGCTAGGGGGACCCAAAGGAGCCTTTGGGGGGGGGGGGCCCAGAGGGAAGTGGAATGCAGGCCGCAGGCAGTGAGGACTGTGGTGCCATCCGCAGGAGGCTGCTCCCGGGTGTGACATGAACTGCGTGGTGGGGCTGGAGGAGGCTGCGTGGCCAGGCAGAGCCGCAGGGAATGGCACAGGGAGGAGAAGCCTCCACCTTGGACGCTGGAAGGGGGCATCGAGGGAAGGGGAGCTGAGGCTTGGGCCTGGGCAGTTCTGAGGCCCTGCCAGTGTAGGATGGGGGGCAGCCGAGTGCTTCGGAGCAGTCAAACCAGTTAGGGACGAACTGCGGCTAATGTGCAGGTTCAGACCGTGGGTGAAGAGGAGCCAAAAGCCAGACAAATGCTGAGCGCTTACAGCTGAACAAGACAGTGAGAGGAAAGTGGAGATGGGGTGCGGGATGCTGAGACTCAAAACAGAGAACCAGGCACAGAGGGAGACCCCAGGGAGACCCCAGCGAGGCCTGCAGAGAGCGGGACGCAAGAGCCCCAGGGCCAGGGCTCTCCGAGCCGCGATCCCAGCCCTGGGCTGGGCTGCTGCACCAGAGCAAGACCCGCTCAAAGCCTGGGAAAGGGCTGAGATGTGGCTCAGAGACAAGGCCCTGATTCCATCTGTGGTAGCAAAACAAAACCAGAGAAACAGACTCTAAGAGACTAACAGAAAGGCCGGGGACCAACACAGGGCCTCCGTCCATGGCCCTCACCCATGCCCTCTCTCTTTCCCCAGGCCCTGGATCCCTGGAGAACTCAGCCCCGAGGCCCCCAGGGCCCCTGGCCCTCCTCTCCGCCCTGGGCTGGTTGTGGTGGAGGGTGTAGTCTGGGCCAGGACAGGGCGCCTCCCCCCAGGGGGCCTCAGGCCGGAGCAGGAGGAAAAGGGGGAGCAAGCGCCGCAGGGGGCAGAAGAGCTCTCAGTCACTGAGAAAGAGGAGGAAGAGGAGGAGAAGGGGAGATCTTTAGAGAACCCATCACTGTGAGGGATAACGCAAAATTATGCATCTTTCTACAGCCATTCTCGCCACCGTTCACCTTTCCGATTGTGACCCACCCCCGGCCGCCCCACACCCCTCTCAGCTCAGGCTGCTCACTGGCTCGTGTGTGGGTGGGTGTGTGAGTGTGAGCACGTGTGTGTATGTGTATGTGGGGGAGTGGGCCGAGCATGGAGCACGCCCTGCCCCTCCCCCAACGTCCCTCATCCGACCTCAGCTGTGCCCTCTGGCTGGAGGTAGGTGTGGGTGCTTCCTTCGGAAGTGAGGCTAGAGTGCGCCCTCCCGCGCCTGCACGCTCCGACCGCACCCTGCCCTGCCCAATTGCACCTCTGGGCAGGTTGGTAGAGGGGCAAACTGACCCGGTCCCCTGTAATCCAACCTTTGTCAGTAGGAGGGGACCTCCATCGTGCCCCCCCATGGTTCCGTTCCTCCCTGTTGTAAGCAGCTGCCTGCAGACAGAGGCCCCATTGCTGGCGCGGTGGCCTAAGATCTCCCCACTTCCCCCTTGTCCCACCCTGTACTTTCTGGCCCCTCCTGGGCCAATCGGTGCTTCCATCCAACTGTCAGGCTGGTGGCCATAGCTGCCTGTCCGTCCCAGTGCTTTGCCCTCCCCTGCCACCCCGCCTTGGCTACTTGCAGCACCAACCAGCTGCCCCTGGGTCCCTCCAGTTGGCCCACAGCTGTAGGACCCCTGGCCTCTCCACACTGGACCCCTGAAGGCTGACCTAACCATCCTCACACTCACACATGCGCACGCACCTGTGACCGTGACCAGCAATAGCCCCTGGCCCCAGCTGCCCCGCTGGTGGTGTCCAGCTATGGTGCCCCCAGGGTGGGCATTGTTGCCAGGAAGGGACTTTGTGAGACTGTGGCCTCAGCTCCGACGGCCGGAATACTCCGCCCTTGGATGCCACACCACACAGCGCAGGGGGAGAAGGGGGTACCCTGTTATCCTGAGCCTGGACAACGCACTGTCACCAGCCCTGACTCCCCCAGACCCTGTCTAACCACCCACCCCGAACCACTCCACTCAGAGCGTGGTGAAGAGGGCAGAGGGGGCACGGGGCAGTGACTGTACCTCAGACGGGGGCGTGGGCCCCATCCCACATTGTCTTCCATTCCCAGGGTCCAGGGGACAGGCGGGGGTGGGGGAGGGGCGCCGGGAGGGGGGCGGGGGGGCCCTGGGGGCCGTGTGTTCCAATTCATGGGGAGTGTTGAGACCACCACACCAATAAACGCCTTTTTCCAAAGTCTCTGCTTACAAATGTCAGTGTGGTTAAGGAGTTTGTGAGTGGAGGCCCAGGGGTTGGCCTCCGTGACGCCCACCCCAGCCTCAATCTTGCCTCCTACTTTCTCTTCCGGTGATTTAAGATTGACCTATTACTCAGCTGGCCCCTGATTGGCTTAAGCCACTCAGCAGCGCCTCTTCTCACGGCGATTGGCCTAGACATTCTTGGTCGGGCCAATGAGAGGGCACACGATTGGAAGAAGGGACGCCCGTCTGTGGTGGTGGGCTCTGTGATGGAAGCTGGAGAGATCTCCAGTCTGGCGGACAGCAGTGGCCAGGAAGACGGTGTGTGGAGGCTGAGACTGAGCAGCATTACCGCAAAGGGCTGAGAATCTGTCTCTGAGGACAGGATTTGAGCAGCTGGATTGAAGTATACCTGATCCCGCCCTTCACTTATGCAAGCAATAAAGTCTCCTGTGTGCATCCTACGTGTGGTGGTTTTCTGTCTCTGGTGACCCAAATGATGAAGGTCTACGTCAGGGACAGGAAAAGGGGGTTGAGGCTGTCCTCTCTCCTCAGCCTTAAAAGGGAAGCTCCCTTCCCTCTTGTGCCCTGAGGCACGTGCTGGTGGCCTACATTTTATTTGTCTCCTTTCTTCTTTGCTAGCGGACTCACCCGCAGTGGTACCGACCGAGAGACTTAGTTCCCAGCCTTGCTGGCCACTCTAGATACTAGTGGCCAAGGACACAAACGCGCGTGGTACACTTCCAGGCAGCCTCTCTCCCTCCCTCTCAAGTGCATGCGCACCCACATGTACGCGAGCACACACACACACACACACACACACACACACACGTGTGGAAGGGAAGGAGAGAAGAGAGTTCCATTTCTACAAGCCTGCCCTCTCTTTTGTCTTCAGAAACTGTTATGTGTGAAGCTGTGACAACTGGAACTGCAGCAGCCATTTTAATATAGGAAGGAACGTGGATAAAATACACCAAATACAACTGGGTTGAACGATTCAAAGGCTCCAGGTCCCGGACGGGGCCACTGAGTTGCTGTGCCAGGATGAAGCCACCGACCTTCCTATGTCTTGTCACCATTTGTTTCACGCTGTCCGAGTCCTCACTGGAGCACCCCTAACTTCTCACTGCAGAACCGCTGAGACAGGAAGGTGTGGTGCCGCAGAGGGCAGGCAGCCTCACTCTTGACTGGCACCAACACTCGGTCAGTCAGCAAATGTCTACTGATGCTGTGGTGTGTGCCAGGCCCTGTGCTGAGTGCTGAGATAAGTGTGGTCTGCGTCTTCGTGAACTTCTGTTGAGCAAGGGGGTCTGAGCTTCTGAAGGAATTATCTATCTGCAGGTGAGCAAGGGAACTTCAGGGATGTGGGAACTTAACCTCTGACTGAGGTAAAGGAAAGGTCTGAGGTGGGCAAGGCTGCCTTAGGCTTGTTAAGTGAGTGACAGGAAAAAGTTGTCCTTGCCAAGCCCTGGAGGGCACAGCACATGCTTAGGAAAAAGTCTGCAGTGACCAGGAGGAGTCAGTCCTGGCAAGAAAGATCACAGCAGCTGACAGGCCAAACCGTGAGACCTTGCAGGGCAGGAAAAGTGTGAGCACCTACGGGCATGCAGCTGCAGAAGCCTCAAAAAAGACGAGGGAGTTGATTTGCTCTGTCTCCCGGTGAAGTCTCTGGGAGCTGAGCCCGAAGTGGAAGAGCAGAGTGAAGTCAGAGACCTTGTCAGAGCCCCGGCCAGGTTCCTACTCTAGCTGGGGGAAGCGCAGCGGCCGGCCTGTCTGCAGCCGGGCCTCAGAGGTTGTGCAGACTGCGCCGGTTAGTTGCCCAGATCCAGCTTTAGTCTTCTTTAACAAGACAGTCAAATATCACTTTGGGGTCCAACCCCAGGCACAGCAGGGTCCAGCTGCTGCCAGGGCAAAACAGGAAGTCTTGGGCCCAAATTCCCAGTGCAGAGTGGGGGCCTGGTGCTGCTCACACTTGCGTGGCTGCCCGGACAGTTCTGGGGCCCCCAGTTGGGGAGACAACCATCTTGGCGGTCTTGGGGCCAGTGGCCTGGAAGAGAAGTGGGGGAGAGTAACTCGGGAGGCAATCTGGATGAGACCTGGCTCACCCATCTCTCTTTCTCCAGCTCCAGACGAAATCTTTCAAATGCTCACTTAGCCCCCCAGTTTTCCAGGAGAGAAAAAATGCCAAGCCATCCCTGAAGAGCTTAGGTAGACAGCTCGCCTTCTATGGGGAAAGGAGAAAATACCATCCTTCCTTAGAGAGAAGAGTGGAGGTCTCGCCCAATTTTTTAGGAACTACATCGGACGCTTTTTATTTTTATTTTAAGGCAGAGTCTCACTAAGTCAATAAGATGCCCGGGGTGGGCTTGACCTTGTGATCCTCCTGCTTCAGCCTCAGAGTGCTGGGATTATAGGTGTGTACCATCATGCCTGGCTTCTGACCAGTATATGTATTTTTAACAAAAAGACAAAGTTTTAGTCCTTTTGCAAACTAGCAAGTAAAATAAACATGTCGTCGTCTCCCTGTGTCATAAATTCTGCTCTTGAGCCAGGGGGAAATGGGGGCACGGTACTCACTGGATGGGCCCTGGATGGGTGGGAGTCTTCCAGTGGAAATTTGAAGGGCTGCAGCTGTGGGGTCTGCACCTCCTTCTCTGGTGTGACTACAGGCACCAAGGTTGGAGGATACTTCTTTTTCAAATTAGGAGACTTTCCTGGGAAGGAGAGGAAGAGGGCAGCAGGAGTATGTGACTGGCTGCTCCAGCATGCCCATTCAGCCAATAGTAAGGAAAGCCAGTCTGAGAGGTGGGGGCTTTACTGCGATTGGCCGATATAGAGGAAGGAAGGCGGGCAGATGAGCTATGACTGTGCTGACTGGTTCAGCCAGCTCTCCAGCTGGGCCTCTTCTTGGGACCCTCCCAGAAGGCTCACTCACCTCTACAGCGCAGCAGGCAGCAGACACATAGAATAATAAGCGTGACCAGCAGGGCTGAGCCCAACAGAGAGCCCACGACGATGCCAGCAATGGCCCCGGGGCCCAGGATGGGACCTGAAAGAGAGAAGGGGTGCAAGGGAGCAGGGCAGAGTCTGGACCCGTCTCCTAAGCTCCTCACTCGTCCCAAGAGTCCGGGACCGTTGCTCATTCTTCTCAGGATCTAGCAATCTGTGACACCAGCACTCTCAGTTCCTCTGGCACATAGTGAGTGACGTCATGTGCCTGGCACTAGGCCAGGTGATGAGACTCCACTTGTGGGCATAATAGGCAAGGTACCCACCTCTGTGGGCATTAGCTCCAAGAGAGGAGGCAGAAATAAATGACCAACACGTCACATGTCACATGATTACAGCTTGTACTAAGAAGGAAAAAACGTGCTAGTAGAAATAACAGGAGGGGAGGTGAAGAAGTCATCACGCCAAATCAGTGGCCTTGTTTTGGAACAGTATCTATGAAATGTGACCAAGTCGACATGAGATCATTAGCATGGACCCTGTCCCATGTGTCCGTATCAGAAGAGGAGACACAAAGAGGGAAGCCAGGAGGCCTGATGGTGCCTTGGAGCCAGATGCTGCCCTCCAGAGCTGTGGCACAATGCTTCCCTGCTCCAGAGCACCTCGGTCATGGCACATCGTCCCTGCACTACAAGGGGGCACGACAAGAGAGGGAGAAGGGAGGCCCAACATCCCAACCTAGAGTGATGGGTCAGTACAGTCAGAGAAGCCGGGTACAAGGTGCCCCGGGCCCAGCTCACCTGCCTGGTAGACTCGGGTTTGGGATGGAGTCCCTGGTTGGGTCCCCAGGAAGGGCAGGATGCGCAAAGCCCAGGACCTGGGGCTCCGGGGCGGGAGGGACAGCACAGCGGAGCGCTCTTGAGGACCGAGGATGAGCAGGGAGATCCAGTCCCGGTAGGCGGAGGCTCTACTGTGGTCCGCCCCCTCCGCCCGTGCCTGGATCTGGAAGCCGCTAATCAGGGCCCCGCGCTCCACATCCCAAGTCAGCACCACGGCCCCTCGGGCCCGCTGAAGCCTCCACGAGGAGATCGAAGGGCCTGGAGGACAGAGTGGGCGGAAGCTGGGGACTTTGGGGAGAGGGCCGGGGGCCCTGGGTCTAAATGGGGAGCGGCTGGCGGCTGGTAGCCTGGGTTTCAGGGAGGGGCCTCGGGACTTCCGAGTCAGGGCTTTCGGAAAGGGGGTGAGGCTCACCGATGAGGGTGATCTGGTCAGCCCCGGCCCCCAGTACCCCGCTGCACAGCACGGAGTAATTTCCCAGGTCCCAGTCGAGGCTGACATTGCCCACGAGGAGTCTGCGCCCATCCGGACTAAGCCGCAGGCGACCCCCAGCTCCAGGGGCCAGGGTCCTGCCTTCCCGAGCCCAGGAGGCTCGCGAGGGTGGGGGGCAGCCAGAGGCCTGCAGAACCACCTCTGCCTCTCCGGACCGGGTCTCTTCCACCAGCAGATGTAGCAGCACCTCCCGGGGCGCCTCTGAGGGGACAGAAGCCGGTTAGAATCAAGCCCTTACCCTGGACGCGCGGAACAAGTCCTGATTTCTTTTTCTGAATTCACGGAAAGGGACAGTTCTCAGGAACCCAGGAATAAAACCCTGGCCCTTCCCCTCCCTACCCTCAGGTGTAGGGAAAGCTTCGTTCTTTCCCTAGGTTCCGCCCCGTTCTTAAGCGTAAGGTAGCGCCCGCCCATCCCCAGCCCCGCAAGTCCCAAAGGACCGAGAAACACCCCCCTCCGCGCTGCAGAGAAGCCCGGCCGCTCACCCGGGGTGACAGTGCAGGTGCGCGTGGCCACCAGGTGGCGAGCGAGGCAGGTGACCGGGACGCCGCTGAGCCGCGGGTGGGCGGGGACGATCGCCTGGAGCTCGGAGGTCGCGGGGCCCGTGCGGACGCCTTGGGGGAGACCCTGGAACTGCAGGGAGGCGGCGGGAACCCCGCCGGGCCAGGAGCAGCGGAAGCGGAGGCTGCGGTCCGCGGGACTGCCTTCCACGGAGCACTGTGGGGACCCAGGGGGCAGATCTGCAGAGGGAGGAATCCGGGATCCAGGGATCTCTTTTCTAGCCCCGCCTCCGAGGCGCTCTCCTCTGGTTGACCAGCGACCACCCAGCTAAGCGGACACCTGCAGGCCTGTGATCTTCGTCCTTCCTATGAAAGCTGCATCTTCAGATTCTTTCAAACGTAACCCCGCCCTTTCCTTTCGAACTCCGCCCGTCGGGTTGCTCAGCCCCTCCCCGGTTACTCCACGTGGACCTGCAGCTCCTGCAGAGAGCCCGCCCCACGCTGGCCCCGCCCATGTGACTTTAACACCTCCTCTTTGCGTGGACTCCACTCCTTCGACTTCTGTCAGGTGGCCAGGCAACCACTCCCTCTGCCGATCCCACTTAAGGCGCAGTCCTTCTAGTCCCCTTGCTAATCCCAACTGCCACGTGATGCGCTGCTTCCTCCGTTGAGAAGGCCACTCGCCCCGCACGTCTGCTTCTCCTCTTTCTAGGCATCCCCGCCCCTTCCACAACAAGCCCCGCCCTCCCCGCCCACAGGTGGCCCCTCCCCCGGATGTCCCCGCCCACAGATGCTTCTGCCCCGGCCTGGCCGCTCTCACCCGCCACCGTAAGGTTGAGGACGGAGCGGCGGCGGCGGCCGGTGCGCGGGTTCGCGGCGAGACAGGCGTAGGCGCCGGCGTGGCCGGGCCCCACGGCGGGCAGCAGGAGGCGCGGGCCCGCGGGCACCGCGGCCTCGGCGGGATCCGCCAGGCTCCATGCGATGTCGGCGGGCGGCCGCGAGGCGGCGGTGCAGCGCAAGGTCACGTTGCTGCCCGCGATGACGAAGAGCGCAGGGGCGGCGTCGCGATCCGAGGAGAAAGTGATGACCGGGGGGTCGGGGCCGTCTGCGGGGTGAGGGCGCCGCAGTCACGGAGTCTCTGGGCCCGAGGCCCGCCCCGCCCCGCCCGGCCCCGCCCTGTCCCGGAGCTCACAGAAGACGCTGACGTCCGTCGCGGCCTCCGCCCGGCCGAAGGGGCTGCGCACGCGGCACGCGTACCGGGCGTGGTCGCTGCGCACCGGGCGCGCCAGGCGCAGCTGGTCGCCCACGGCGCGGATCCGGGGCGTCGCCGCCCCCTCGGAGTCCGCGGCCCCCAGCGCGCGGCCGTCCCGCGTCCAGCTCAGCTCCCCGCAGCCCGGCCTCCAGCCCACGCAGCGCAGCCGGAGCTCGGCCGCCCCCTCCTCTGTCTCCGGGGCGGGCGGCTGCACCGACAGCTGGGGCAGCGGCTCTGGGGGAGAACGGGGTCCGGAGCCGTCCTGCGGCTGGGCCCGCGGCCCTGCCTCTGTGCAGGGACCGTGGGCCTCGGCCGCTGCCTCCTTTTCACCCTTTTGTCGCTGCCCGAGTCTGTTCTCGTGACCCTCCTCCCTCGGACCTAGGGGTCCGGGCCCAACCTCCTCCCTCGGGCCTGGGGGGTCCAGATAGACCTCAGGCCTCTCCCTCCAACCAGGGCTTCAGATTCCTTCCGGCGTTGATCCTACCTCAGTTTCCCTCCCTCTCCTCCCAGGGGCCGGTCCCTTATGCAGGAAGCTTTTACAGGACACTTCGTTGACTTCCCGCCTGGCGTTCACTTACCGTACACGCCCACGGTGAACTCCCGAGTCTGCCGAGAGACCCCGCCCCGGATGACCTCGACTGTGTAGACCCCCGCGTCACCCAGCTGGGCAGAGGCGAGCTCCAGACCCCCTCGGGCGCGGTCAAACCGCAGGCGGTCCCGGTGATCAGGGTCCAGGCTGACCAGGGGACCGCCGGGCCCCAGGCTGCCGGCGGCCAGCACCTTGGACTGCCGACGCCAGACCACCAGTGGGACCGGGGGCCCGGGGCTGGGCACTGGATCCAGGGGCAGCCGGATGGTGGTCCCCACCAGCACGGCGAGGGGGCCCCCCACCTGCTGGGGAAAGCTTTCGGCCTGGTGGGTCTGCAGAGCAACTTTGGATCCTGGGATCTGGCCCGAGTGTTGAAGGTCCAGGTCCTGAGCGGGGAGCCTTGACCCTGCGCCCTCAGCAGACGCTTCGGTGTCCTGGACTTGAGCAGAAGTGTTTGAAGCCGTTGTCTTAACAGAGGAGGAAGGTGCGGGACCTTGGGCAGGAACCCGGAGATCCAAGGGGTGAGGAAATGCTTCAGAAGTGGGGATTACAGCCAAGGTGAGATCCGGACCCAGATGCTGCCTGTCAGCAGAAACATTTGACCCCAACACCTCCGACTCCGCACTCCGGGCCTCAGGAAGCCCGCTGGAGTCAGGGATTTCAGCAGAGGCCGGTGGTCCCGGAGGCCGGTAGCTGGGTCGGTCGGTGGGGGCTGCTTTTGAAGTGTGGCCTCGGGAGGAGCTGATGGTGTCCACGGTGGAAGCAGAGGCGAAGCCATCGGTCTGCAGAAGCCCAGAGTCGACAAGGACCCCTGCTGAGGAGACAGGAGAGGAGAGGGTAGGGGAGGGCACGGCACTGCCAGGCTGCGGGAAGGGACTGCTGAAGAGGGGCTCACCCAGGAGCAGGAGTGGCAGAGACCACAAGGTGCCCATGGTGCTGGCGGCACCCGAAAGGACACTGAGCAGAGCCGGGACTGGGCAGGACAAGTCCAGCAGGACAGGTAGCTTAGCTTCCTGGGCGGGGAAGGCAGCCAGAGCCAGCAGGAGGTGTCGGGGTCCCCCACCCCACCCTTCTGGTCTTCACCCGCTGGCCGTGTGTGTGGGAGGCCTGGCTGGCTCTGCACTCAGAGCCCCAGGGGCAGATGGGGAGAGTGAGTCCCAGCCTGAAATGGGGTGGCCAATCTTGGGACAAGAGCCAGGAAGGCTTCCTAGAGGAGGATGAGACACAGCAGGGCAGGATGTCCCCCTGGTGCTGGCTTCCTCCTGCCCTGCGCTCTCTCTGAAGCCTCCAGTGTCTGTCTGTCCCTGCCTCTCCTCTATCCCAAACCTCCCCTGGCTCCCTGCTGTCCCCAGACCAAGTCTCAAGTCGCTGGCTTCAACCCAGAGCCGATTCTGTGGCCTCAGACCCTCACGAGCTCCGCACCCCTACACTGGGCATCTGCTTCTGGCTGACTTCCTTCTGCTCCCTGGTCCCCGGAGCTCAGTCACCATTTCCCTTAGCTCCTCCCTCCGGAATTGCTGCCTTCTCCCGTCTTGGTCCCACTGCTTGGGTCCCAACATCCACTGAGGTCCACCTGGGGTCCTTCTGGATCAGACTGAACCCAGCCTTCCTGGGCAACTCGCAGCATGCTGACTTCCACACACCTGCTCTGTCACTTCCCACACCCCCACCCCAGCTCAGCCACAACTTGTCCTTCAGGTCTCCCCTTATTAGGAACAATAACAATAATTACTGCTTACGTTGTTCCAGGAACCACGCTAAATTCTTTCTCTGCTGTACAGGGCTGAACCCTTCCTGGTGCCGTGAGCTGGTGTCTGTCCTCACCTTACAGAGCGACTGCGGCCCAGGACCTCAGGGAACCTGTAGGGCGCCACAGACGCGGGAGCTGGGCCCGGCTGGCTGGATTGCCCACTCCTTCCGAGTCTCTCCTCCACCCTCGTTGGGCACAGGGCCCGTTCAGCACCCAGTCCTCCACAAAGCGTGTCCCTTACCACACTGGTGAAATCACGCTGATAACACGAGGCATGAGCGAAAAACATGCTCAGTGTATCACAGTGAAGTTGCGCTGCCATTAGTCCCCTCAGTCTCCCTCACTTCGGACGCACTTATCCCATTGTTCTTGCCATTTTAAGGCACAGTGCTCTGGAAGTGCTCCTTCCTGGATATCTTTACAAGGAAGAATCAAATACGGTGAATGGTGCTGCTGCCGTCCAGGGAACAAGCAGGCTCATAAAAATGTATGGTTTGTCCTCATTGGCCTGATCTGGCACCATGTGATTTGCCAGATAGCAAAATAATTGTTTTTCCAGGATCAAAGTAATTATGAAAAATAATCATTTTGGGGCCAGGGATTTAGCTCAGTGGTTCTGGCGCCTGTCTTGCAAGTGCAAGGACCCGAGTTTGATCCCTGGTAACCACATACAATACTGGGTGTGGAGACCCACCCCAGCAGCAACCAGTACCACATACCACAGTGCCGGGCATGGTGGCTCACGCCTGTAATCCCAGCACTCTGGAGGCAGAGGCAGAAGGATTGCTGTGATGTGAGTTTGAGGCTGAACTACAAAGCGAGACCCTGTCTCAAAAAAAAAAAAAAGAAAAGTAATCATTTTGAACAAACTCTGAACATCCATGCATCCACATGTGTCATTTGCACAGGAACAAATTCTCAATGTGGAATGTGATCATATTTCTGTATAAAATGTGCCAATAAAATCAACTTAAAAAGTAAATGACACTCACTAAAAAGGACTTCCAGAACTGCTTCAGAAATGTGTTTGAAATTAAGGAGGGCATCTTTTTTTTCAGTTTTTTTTTTTTTTTGAGACAGGTCTCGCTTTGTAGTTCAGGCTGGTCCTGAACTCACTATGTAGCCCATGCTACCCTTGAATTTACAGCAATCCTCTTGCCTCTGTCTCCCAAGTGCTGGGATTACAGGCATGAGCCACCACGCTTGGCACTGTGATACGTGGTACTGGGGATAGAACTCAGAACTTTGCACTTGCCTGGCAGATGCTGGAACAACTGAGCTAAATCCCCAGTCCAGGGAGAGTATTTTAAGGGGGATGCATGGCAATGTCTTTTACTATAACAAATTTTGTTAAACATTGGGTTTTTTGTTTTTGCAGTACCAGGGATCGAACTTAGGACCTTGCATTTGCCAGGCAGGCGTGGCACCACTGAGCCACAGATCCAGCCCTAACATTCAGTTTTGTGACCGCACCTCCTATGTGGCAAGCACTTGTGTGTATCAGGTGTGATTCTGGAAAGCTCCCTGGATGAACCTCTCAGAACCCACGGGGTAGGTTGGTGGCCCAGCGATGGCTGCAGACTCGACACTTGTCCCAGTAAGAAGTGGGTCTGTGTGCCTCTCCTTGATCACAGTAGGCTCTGTCACTGCTACCACCCTCGGCCACTTCCTGTTTCCAGGCTGTCCCGCTGCACTTCCTGTATTAAGAGCCTCCCTCTGGGTCCCAGCTGCCATGCTGGGACCACTCAAGCAGCCCCCCAGGAACCATGGCCTGGTCGCTCCCTGGCAGAGTCCTCCGTGCAGTTGCGGTTGCGGCTGTGGGAATGAGGACCCTCCTCACTGACTCTGCATGGAGGACACAGGCCTGTGCCTGCCTCACTCAGATTTATGAGCAAAAAGGCTTTGGGTGGTTTTTTATACTGCAACAGAAAACTAGGCTGGCTGTGGTGGCACACTCCTGCATTCCTAGCACTTGAGAGGCCTGAGGCAGGATGATTTCCTTGAGTTAGAGGCCAGTCTAAGCAATATAGTGAGTTCAAGGACAGCCAGAGCTGTATTATGAGATCTTTTCTCAAAAAGAAGAAGAACAAAATAAAAGGGCTGGGGATTTAGCTCAGTGGTTCTGGCACCTGTCTTACAAGCACAAGGGTCCGGGTTCGATCCCTCAGTAACTACATACCATACTGGGCATAGAGACTCACACCTAGCAGCAATCAGTACCACATACCACAGTGCCAGGCGTGGTGACTCACGCCTGTAATCCCAGCACTCGGGAGGCAGAGGCAGGAGGATTGCTGTGATGTGAGTTTGAAGCTGAGCTCAGGGCCAGCCTGAACCACAAAGCGAGACCCTGTCTCAAAAAACAAAACAAAACAACAACAACAACAAAAAAACAGCACATGTATATTCTTTGCTTTTATTTTTAGTACTAGGGATTCTCAGGGCCATGGCAATAAGCTATGTCCCCAGCCCTTTCTATATTTTTTATTTTGAGACAAGGCCTCACTAAGTGGCTAAGTTGCTCAGGCTGGGCTTGAACTTGTGAATCTCCTGCCTCAGCTTCCCAAAGTGCTGGGATTATACTGCACCAGCACACCTGACCTCCTTACTGATTCTACCTGACAAAAGATAAGCTGAGGTTTCCTGGGAGCGTCCCACGGTGGGCACCCACCGGTCCAGATCAGTAGACGGGGACCATGGGCCTCAGGACAGGACCCAGGGTGTGTGCAGCAGGGCTGGCAGTGGAGAAGCTGAGCTTAGACGTGGGGGCATTTGACCCATGCTTAGCGGCTGCGGTGAGCAAGAGGGTCCGCAATCGGCAAACCAAGTCAACCCGACTACTGCCTCCCTCTGGCTCTTCACCACAGCTGTCTCCCTGGCCAGCACCAGTTCCTCTGCTGGGCTCCTTGCTTCATTCAGGTCTTGGCAGGATCAGTATCCAGCTCTTTGGGAAGCTGCCTTGACCCTGCCAACCTGGCCAGGTGCCCCGTCCATGTCCCCATGTGCTTTGGCAGCAACCCTGTGCCACGCTGTCTTGGCCAGCATCTGATCCTTCAGTAGAGTCACAGGGACCTGACTCACCTGGCTCCCCAGCCTCGCCCAGCACAGCGCCAGGCATGAGGGTATTTAAGGGGATGTCTGTCAAATGAATCAAAGACTGGACCTCCAAGGAGTGAGGTAATGCAGCAGACATTACGAGAGTCATAGTTTTATTGCCGAGTTTCAGGGAGGGGGTTCAAATCCGCCCGACCTCCTTCAGCTTGGCCACCAGGTCTTCAGTGCTCTCCACCTTGACCCCGGCGGTGCGCTGGGGCGGGTCTTCCACGCTGAGCACGGTGAGCTTGGAGCTCATGTCCACGCCCAGGTCGCCAGCCTTGACCACCTCGATCTTCTTCTTCTTGGCTTTCTGCACGTGGGGAGCCAGGCCCACAGGCTGGTGATGACCCACCTACCCCTCAAAACCTTCTTCCCACAGTATAGGATCATCCCCTGGCCTCCAAAGGACCAGGACACGTACGACCGTTCATAGGGCCATGCCTGGTACAGATACTTCCATTCCCTAGGATGGCCCAGGAGGCTCCACTGCGCCACCAGCCTTTCGTTAGCAAACACCCGCAGGGAGCCCACACTGGCCACCTGGGACTAAAGGCCCATCCTGTAGGCAGTGGTAACTCAGTGGACTCAGAACTCTTCCTGACTGTTTCTTCACCCACTGAATGCCGAGATGGCTGAGAGGACACACTGAACCCTCCCTTCTGTCTGAAGTAACACATGGAACATTTTCTTTTGGCTGAAATGACCCTCCATATGGTCTAAGATGACACAAGGAACTCTTTCTGTTCATCCTAACTTTCTACTGGCACAAACTACCAAGGGAAACTTCCCTAATGAACCAAGATGACCAAAATCATCTTTCTTTGGCCAAGACTGCCCATTGAACTTGGCCATTGGCTGGAATGGCAAACAGAAGCCCTCTGCTGCTCAGTGAAGCCTTTGTCGGCTGAGATGACCAGCCAAGTCCCCTATGAGCCAAAATATCACCCCATGAATTCTCAACCTCATACAGGCTATTGGCCAAAATAACCAGGTGATCCCTTGGCCCTTCCCCCTGGCATGTGACCATCACCCCGGCATGGGCAGCAAGGTGCCCGCCCCCTCCTCCGTCTCACCATGATGTTGGGCAGTGTGGCATAGCGGGGCTCATTGAGCCTCAGGTCTGCGGTCACCACAGCCGGCAGCTTCAGGCGGAGGGTCTCCAGGCCACCGTCGATCTCCCGCTCCACTTTTAGCTTGTCCCCCTCCACTGTCACTTGGGAGGCGAACGTGCCCTGGGAGAGACAGCACGGGAGGAGAGCGGCCAGGTTAACTCAGCTGAGGCACCAAGCGGTCCTCGGACGCTGCCCGGCCAAGGCAAGCGAACACAGGTGCAAGGGAAGGGCAGAGTCCAGAACAACAGACAGGCTCTCAGCAAGCTGCGGATGAGGCTCCCCATTCCGAACACTCCTTAAGTCTCCTCCTTGACAAAAGTGGTAAATGAAGGTGTATTGAGGATGGAGTTCTGTTCTCAGCATTTGTGGCCCCCAAAATGAGACATAATGGCCCACCTAACTGGAACCAGCCCGGGCTGCTCGTTACCATGGTCAGAGCCAGGCAGATCACACCTCTCTATTCTCTTCCAGTGGCCACTCCACCACAGCAGCTAAGACAAGAGTGGGCCGACTGGGGCTGGCATTTATTTCCCCAGCTAGGTCTTATTTTAGGAGAAACACAGAGTTTACATGTATTTGTATCAATCCAGTTGAAACTCTGAGATAAATGCTATTATCACACTGGACAGATTTGGGAAACTCAGGCCCCAGGAGCTGAACAATGCGGGCCTGACCTGAAAGCTAGCTCCTAGTGAGGCCCTTCCTCACAGATCGTCCTGTGCTCTGTGGCTCTGAAGTTGCCCCTGGCCTTTTCTCTGGTCACAGCTGCTTCACTGACCCGTGAGGACACAGTTCAAATGTCACGTGACCACAGCCCCACCAGGTGGCCCGGAGCCCAACTTGGGACACAGATGTAGCTCAGTGACTGAAAAGTGGGGGCTGGTCCTACTGATCAGGCCCACAGTGGGCTGTGAAGAGGTCGCCGTTGGGCCAGGGATTTAGCTCAGTGGTTCTGGCACCTGTCTTGCAAGTGCAAGGTTCCAGGTTCGATTCCCAGTAACCACATATACCCAGCAGCAATCAGTACCACGTACCACAGTGCCAGACATGGTGGCTCACACCTGTGATCGCAGCACTCGGGAGGCAGAGACAGGAGGATTGCTGTGATGTCAGTTGGAGGCTGAGCTCAGGGTCAGCCTAAGCTACAAAGCGAGACCCTATCTCAAAAAAAAGAGGTCACCCTCCAGTGATGCCTTCCCAGAAGCACCTCATAATACACAGCATCCTGCAGGAGAGCCTGTCTCCCGGCAGGCACTGCCCTTCCAGCCTTACCTGAGGCCAGTCCAGCAGTCCAGCCGTCATCTGACCCGTCTGGTTACAGTCATCATCGATGGCCTGAGTGGGCACAAAGAAGACTAATCATCCACGGAGCTTCTCGAAGCCCTTTCATGCTTCTGTCTAGAACACGAGTCAAGAATCATTTGCTTCCTTTTCTTTCCGTCTTTCCTCCCCCACCCTGCCCCACCCTAGTGCTGAGGATCCAGCCCAGGGCCTTTGAACTGAGCAGCGTCGCCAGCTCATTTTACTTTTTATTTTGAAATGTGGTCTTGCTAAGTCACTGAAGTTGTGATCCTCCTGCCTTGGCCTCCCAGAGTGCTGAGATTACAGGTGTGTGTGCCACCACCTGCAGCTAGCACACACTTTCTATAATAGCCAGACAGTAAAGGCTTTGCAAGTCACATGGACTCCATCACAACTAGTTAACTACACCTTGCCACTGCAGAGCACAAGCAACTATAGGCAATATGTAAATGACTAAATGTGGGTGTTCCAATAAAACTTCATATATAACATAAGTTGATGATGCCCTGGGCCATAAGTTTGCTGACTCCTGGTCTAGAAAGATCCTCCTGTTGGATACAGAGAGAAGCAGTCACTTGTTTGGGGCCCAGGAGACACCTGGATGCCTCACTGCTAAATCCGGCCTTCTGTAGAGTATGCCTCTGAGCCCTGGCCTGCCAGGCCCTGTGCCAGCCACACCTGGGAGCTGGATGAGCAGAAGCTTGCTGAGGCAGATGTCCTGACCTCTGACCTAGTGGTTGGTTTGAGGACAGACAGGACTTGGACCAGGCCAGTGAAGGCACAGCCCCAGGAGCTTGGCTGGAGGCCCCGGGAAGACGCTCTGTTCTTCCTGCTGGGATCCTAGGACGGCAGGATGTGAGATTCCCCAGAGCGTAAAAACCCCAGAGAGTGAAGCCTGGGCAGAGGAGCAGCGCCCACGGCAAACATGCCACCCTGGGTCAAGCTGTGCCTGGGTCAGGCTGCTTCTGTGACCTACTCAATGTACTTCAGGGCCCAGGGAGTTTGAGCTGTGTCCCTGCGCTTTAGACCAAGGAGCACCCGGACCAGCTCTTCTGCTGTTCCCTGCTGTGGGTCTGGCTCAGAAACTGTCCCAAGACCAGCAGGATACCAGTATGAAATCTACCAGCACATTGCTCCAAGAGGCTCCTCGTGGTCAGCACCCAGGTTCCAGATGTCCCAAAACCCACCCAGGCCTTGTGACCTTGGCCTATTCTCTAGTTAGGCCCTCAGCCTCAGTTTACCCATCTGCACTCTGATTCCTCTTCTGTGGGCAATCCCCATGTCACCCAACCACCTGGGCCTCTCTTCCCCAGGGCTGCCTTCACCCCCTGGCACTCCTGCCTCTTACCACAGGGACTCCAGCTCTTGCTTTCAGCCTCCCTTGCCCTGCTGTCTGTGCCTCATTTTACCTCAAAAAAAAAGATGCAGAAGGAAATAGAAAAAAGAAAGAAAGAAAATTACTGGGCATGGTGGTGCATGCCTATAATCCTAGAATTTGGAGGCTGAGGCAGGAGGATCTCTATGAGTTCAAGCCAGCCTGAGCTACAGAGTGAGTTCAAGGCCAGCCTGGACCACGTAGTCTCAGAGCTACATAGAGTGATTGGCTACTCCTACCTGTTTGCCCAGCAGCACCAAGTCCACCTTTTCTCTCTCAGCCAGCTTGGCCAGAACCCGGGCCACCTGCAGGGGCCCCACACGGTCAGCTTCAGCAGCCGGCACCTCCACATGGATACCTCGGTCCGCTCCCATGGCGAGGGCTGTCCGGATGGTCTCCTGCCCAGAGAGAGGAGTGAGACGGCTTCTGGCACAAGAAGAAAAAGAAGCCTGGGCCTGAGATCCTCCTGCCGCACATCACAAGGCCCAGGCCTGCCTCCCCCCAGTCCCAGGACCTCCCGTCCCCTGGCACCTGGCACTGTGTGGGGCCACAGCTGACGGCGATGACCTCCTTCACCAGCTTCTTTTCCTTGAGCCGCACAGCTTCCTCCACGGCAATCTCACAAAAGGGGTTCATGGAGTGCTTTACTCCATCGGTGACGACCCCTGTCTTGTCAGGCTTCACCCGGATCTGCTCGGCAGGAGGGAGGGCGGGGTCAGGGGCTCTCAGGGATGAAGGCTTGGGCTGTGCAGCAATGGTCCCAGTGGGCACAGCAGTGGCAGGGCAAGGCAGGGCCTCCTTGTCCACGGCTGCTGGGCTCTGGCCAACCTCTGTGTCATACGTCTGACGTGATCACTCACATCTCAGGATGTGCATCTTTTGTTTGCTGTGTGTGATGGATTTTACCGTGTCCCCAGGAGTGTCAGAAATATGCTCAGGCAGACAGTTACACGTAAACACCCCTGAGGTGTAAGGGTCCCGAGACACCCCTCACCCTCACCACACTAGGGTGGCAAGGAAACCCCACTCTCACTTCCCCACATGGCAGGTCTACACTGAGCGCCACCCCAATGGGCCTGGCAAGGGCCTAGATGAGTGAGCAGCTACTGCCCCCCCAGCAGCCTCCTGAGGGGCGGCGCTTCATGGTTCTGGAGGCCCCAACCACGTGTCTCCCTCCCGTTCTGCCAGCCCTGGCCCGGGTGCCCCTTGGTGTCTGCACCTCCCCTCTGCCCGCTCTTCCTCCCTGCTCGCACACAAGGACTGGAGATGGCAGCTGGGCACACCCGAAAGGTCCGGGGTAACCCCCCTCCCAGATCCTCTCTGCTGACAGCGGCAAAACCCTCCTGGCAGACAGAGGGCAGTGAGCCATGCTCTCTGGCTTACGCCCTGAAGCAGGGAGCTGTCAGGGCGGCAGGGGCAACCGGTCTGACTGTAAAGGCCTCGCCATGGTGGTGGCCCCACAGTGAGGGATGAACACACTGATGAGGCAGAGCGCAAGGTGTCTGTGCTCCAGGAGGGGCTGCAGCAGGTGCCAAGGCCCTGGGGCAGCTCAGAGGTCAGGTAGTCAGCGAAAAGCACAGTGCCTTTGGGTTGCACTGCTGTGACAGGTATAACAGTGGCCCTCCAAAGATGTCCAGGTGCTGGAATGGGCTGTGTGTGTTTGTGCATGTGTTTGTGTGTATGTGTGTGCATTCGTGCACATGCATGTGCGTGCCCGTAGATGGCAAACAGGACTTTACAGATGTGGCTGAGTGAAGGGGGACTCCGAGATGGGGGGGCATCTTTCGCCATCTGGGGCTTTATAAGTGTCAGGGTTGGGCTGGAACACGAGGCGGCCACCGGCCTTGAAGATGGAGGCCAGGCCACAGGCAAGGAGGGCAGAGACCTTGGGAAGCAGAGTCAGAAGGAAAACAACTGCCCTGAGGTACAGAGGGGACACAACTCCACTGACCCCGTGTGGCCCCAGGGAGGCCGATCTAGACCCGGGGCCTCGGAACTCTGGCAGGAGCCGCTAAGCCACGGGCCTGGGATCGGCGAAAGATCAACAGCAGCGCAGGCCAGGAGGCCAAGAGGCTGGGGAGGAGCCAAGGGAAGCTGATCCCACTCAAGTTCTGGACCCTCGGTGGAGAAGTGGGGAGCAAGCTGGGCCCAGGGTTGCCACAGGGTGGCGGCAGTGGTCAGAGGATGGGACGCGGAAGGTGGTCGGGTCGGCCCTGAAGGCTGGCTCAGGAGCCCCACCTGAACCTCAAAAGGACAGGCTGGTGTGGGCTAGGACCCTCCCTCCTCTTCCCCAGGTGACCCAGAGGGACAGGCTGGGCCAGCTGTGGACACGGCCGCACCTCTTGCTGGGCTCCTGCCTGCTTTTCTCTGGGGTTGAAGGTGGGGCAGTTCCTGCTCGGCTAGAAGTCAGACGGGAATGAGGGATTCAGTCAGAGGCTTCCCAAGCTGGACGTGCCAGCACCTGCACACTGCTGTGATCCCAGCACTCTGGGAGGCTGAGGCAGGCAGATCACAGCCTGGGCCATTTATCAATTTAGAGAACCTCTCTCAAAATAAAAAATAAAGAAGAAGGCTGGGGATGTGGCTTGCTGCAAAGGCCCTGGGTTCCATCCCTAGTACCACCCCCCTCAACAGTCATTTTGACACTAAAAATACAGCTGAGTTCAGGACTGAATAAATCTGCCTTTAGTAAAGACACTGGGAATCAGCTAAGCTGCCCTGCAGCTCCTCCTGAGCCTGGCACAGAGCAGGGCCGTCTTGTGGGGTTCTCTACTCTTCCTGACAGCCAAGGGCAGGCGTGAGCACAGAAGGACCGCAGCAGTGGGCAGTACTAGCCAGATGCCAGGCACAGAGCTCTACTGCGGCCCTGAACACACAAGGGCAGACAGAGAAGCAAACCCGATGGAGGAGAGCAGGCGGCCCAGGGTGAGCAGCCAGGGGGTAATTTGGGCGGGCTGTCCACTGCTGCTGCCCTCCGAGGGCGGGCTACTGGGTAGAGACCCTGACGGTGCTGTCCTCGGGGTCCTCTTAAGAAAATGCACCTCCCCGGGCGTGTGGCGCACACCTGTCATGCCAGCACCCTGGGAGGCCCAGGTAGGAGGACTGCAAGTCTGAGCCCAGCCTGGGCCAGTTAGGGACTTAGAGAAACACTGTCTCAAAATCAAAAACATTTTTTTGCAGTATTGAGGACTGAACTTAGGACTTTGCACTTGCCGGGCCCTCACCCTCAAAGTATTCAAAGGCTTGGGGGATGTTATGTTGCGCAGTGGAGATCCTGGTTCAACCCCAGCAATGAGGAAAAAGTCCCTTGTTACGAGTGCTCATGCTCAGGACACAGGTCCTGGGGTTGTGACTTGCCCACCTCTGGCCAGGACTGGCGGTCACGGATTGTCACATCCCTGCTATTACCTGTGCTGCGCACATGCTGAGCGGGGCATGAGTCGTTCTGAGCAAGCGGCTAAATAAACCTCCACTGTAGACACCGCCACCACCACCACCACCGAAGCACTGAGCACCCCCCAGTGCCAGCCACATGCCAGGCACGGACTCACTGCACCCTCAACACAGCCAGAGAACATCTGTGCTGTCCCCACGACCCCTGCTGCCAGAGGAGGTCAATGAAGCTCTCAGCGGGAAGCAAATTGCTCAGGGGCCGCAGCAGGAAGTGGACCCAGGCAGCTGGCCCAGGACCCCGGCTCCGAGCTGTCCTGGGAGTGTGCCCACAGGGACCCCGGAGTCTCGTCCAGGGTCCAGGGAGACCGGACAAGACACAATAGCAATAAATATGGAACTACGCTGGAGCACAACCGAAGAGAGTACAGGTGGGAAGCAGCAAGGAGCGGGCAGGGCTGCTGGTGGCTGATTTTCCTTAGGGCCCTGGAAAGGCCTCAAACAGAAGGCGATCTCTGAGAAAGCCCAGAAGTGGCTAAGAGGGGCAGTGCTTGGTGTCCAGAGGTCGGACGACCCCTTCCCACTAGGAGCCTCCAGTCTGAGGGGGACAAACGGTGGGCACTGCGGGTAAACGGGCATCTCAGGTGGAGAGGGCTGCTGGGACTGTCCTGGGCCACATGCGGGTAGCATGAAGGAGTGGGAGGTGCTGGCTGGGAGGAGGCTGAGGCGATGCTGACCCACAGTATTAAAAGGCTGCAAGTGCAGCCCAGAGGAAGCCACAGCCCCGAAGCCTCCTTCTCCTCCAAGGCCAGAGAAATAAGCAGCCTGATTTATCAGGAGAGAAGATGCAGGCTACGGCCGTGGAAACAGAAATGGTGAGGCAGGTGAAGAGCTTCCAGGGAGCTACCAGAAGGCCACAGCGGGGGAGGACAGGGCAGTGCGGGATTCAGGAGGCCCTTAAGGCTGGCAGAGGACGGTCCGAGGCAGAGATAGGAACCAGGGAGGAGGGGCTGCGTGGGAGCAGCGGAGGTCTCCGGCCTGGTGATGATGTGCCGGGAGCGTGCACCACCCATGCCGGATGGAGAGGAGGGGCAGTGCGGGAGGGAAGCAGCACCTCATCCCCAGCAAAGGACAGGAGCTGGTGGAGTCCGTTTCCTGCACTCTTATGGGGCGCACTGCAGACACCCAAACACCGGGTGACGCTGGGACCAGAACTTGGTCAGGCGGAGACAGCGCTGGGTCAGATATTCCAAGCCAAGGAGGCCGCGGTGGAGGCCGGGGCAGGAGGCCAGGAGGGACCTAAGGCACAGCACAAACTGCCGGCCAGACTCTCCCGTTTCCGTCCCGCCTGCTCCTTACTGGTGGGTGACCGGGCAAACAGCAGAATGCCCACAGGCTTCAGTCGCCCTCTGTGTCCCATGGGGTTAGCAGCACAGAGGATATGGTGAGGACTTCCTGGCACCCGTCAGCAGTGAGGCTCACTGAGGTCTTCAAGCCCGAGTCTCTCCCATGCTCCTCTCTCCACCCTGCGCTCCAAGTGGGCAGGGTCAGTGTCACCGTGAACTCTGTGGCCTCCTCCCCCACTCTGAGAAGGCCTCCAGGGTGCCCTGCTGGCCTTCCTGGGGACACAGGGGTGAGTGCTCAAGTCAACATCATTAGTCCAGCTGGGCCAAGTGTTGGGAAAAACTGGCCTAGGAAGAGTCTGATTCACCTCTGCCCACAGCAGCGTCACTCTGGGGCGGTCCCCGCTGCTCGGACACCGCTGCCCTTTCACGGACAATGTGATTGCTGCCCTGCTCCGGCAGGTTGGGGCTTTGAACTTTCCTCTCTAACACACACTCCCCCGCCCTTCCTGGTCATTGGACTTCCCCCTCACTCACCCCGTGGGTATGACAATCCAAGCTGGTGGGCCCCACAGTGCCTGGACTGACTCGTTATAGCACATCTGGGCCACGCTGCGAATCACATGAGAAGGCAGTCTAGAGTGAAAGCACTAGCTCAAAAGCGGGATCAGAGGAGCCGGATCGGATCCTGCTCTTTCCTTCCTTAACGCAGTGACCCCCTTGTGCCTCAGTTTCCCCATGTGTTAAATAGGAGCTATGCCTTTTCCAGCCGTTAAGAACTTAGAGAAGATAACTCTCTCTGCACACAGTGATCAGAACAGTGAGTCCAGAGCGAGGTAAAGAGAGCGAGGCCGTGACCGCGGAGGGATGGGGTGGCAGAACCTTGCAGCCCTCGATCTTGCCCCCAGGCGTGACTTTACGTTCTGGAGGACAGTGGCAGAGATCCGAGGTTAGGAGGAGATCCCCATACAGCGGGCGCTTGTGGTCCCGGAAGAACATGACCGCGGGTCTCAGGGAGGTGGGAAGGGGGCCCGGTCACCTTCACCGCGAAGTCGATGACCCTCTTGACAGCCACGAGCGCGCGCAGCTCCGCCATCTTCCGCCGAAGCCACCTGCAGAGTCAGTCCCTAGTCTGCATGTCTATACGTCCCGCCCCCTGTGTCTGCGCCTGCGCGCTGCACCGTCAGCCAGTCAACTATAGCAAAGACTGTTTCCCCGTCCATATAACCAATCACAAGGAAGAAGGGAGGGGAGGTGTGGCAGGTTTAGAAGGCCAATAGGAAGCGGAGCCCGGGGAGAGAGGCGGGACCCGTGGCCCCAGAGAGGGGGCGTGGCAGGGAACTAGGGGAAAGGTCGCGCTCGGTGGAGCGGAGCGCTCCTCACCCGGGTTGGAAATCTCAGGATTCCCCCCATCGCCCATCGTCCCTGAATCACTTCTGCCCCTCCAGGTCCTCCTTCCATTCCTGCCTGCCCGAGTCGCCCTTTCCGTTTCCCACGCCTCTGTGTCCTCCAGTCTCGCCTCGCCCGTTTTCCTGTCCCTCTTATAGGTGTTCTCCTAAGCTTAGGTCGCCGTCTTCACTCCGTGCGCGCGCGTGCCCTGCATCTCCCTCGAGTTCCCTCATCCGTGCCCGCTCCGCATCTCCACACTCCCTCGGGGCTCCGGTCTAGCCCTCGCTGAGCCCCGCGTACCACGTGCCCGGGCCCACCCCCGAGAAAGGCACGGGCAGACGAGCGCTCCGAGCTTCCCTTTATTGGTCCCGGGTCAGCACGCTCAGAGACACACGGGGAAGCGGTCAATGGCCTCCGAACTCTGCAGGATCACGTTCGCCAGCAGGAAGCAGCAGCCTGCGGGGAAGGGAGCGAGGCGGGAGGCGGTGGGCCCGGGGAGTTTCTGGGGGAGGGATCCAGTGTGGAGTCTCCCCACCCCTTCCCACTGCCCAGATTACCCCCCAGAACAGAGAAGGGAAAAGCCAGCCACCCGGCAAAATAGGACCAGGAGAAGGAGGCGTCGTCCTTGTTACTCGCCGCAGAGTAGAGGGTCAGCGCCGCCAGCAGCAGCAGCCCTAGGCCAAGCCGGCTAGACAGGTGAGCTCAGCCTGGTGCGGCTGCACCCAGGCCTCGCCCACCAAAGCCCCGCCCGCCGATCCGCCACGCCCACGCCCCACCCTGTAGTCGAGCTCCTCCTGCTCCTTAGCCACGCCTACTGCTCGTGACCCGGCCCTTACCCCGCCCCCTGTGTACCTAGGGCCTTCCTTACTCTTGGTTACTGCTGGGCTCGCCCACCCCCGCGGACACCTGGGGCCCACCCTCCGACTGCTCACCGCTGACGAAGAGCAAGGCGCTTGTGGTTTGGCCCCGCAGAGACCCGTCCTCCTGACACAAAATCCACACTCCGGTCATCGTGGCCATCACGCCCAAGCCACCAGCTAGCAGTATGCACGCCCCGGCCAACGAGATCGAGGCTAGGGACAAAGATCGCATCAGGCCCGCGGGGCGCCACGCCGAAACCCGCTCTCCCCAACAGCAGCCCGTCCGTGGGACCGAGGGTCCTTGTCCCGGCGGGAACAGCAGGGGACCCCAGGTGCACTGGGTACGTGGTGGCTGGGCGAGGCGTGGCCCGGGCGGGGCAGGAGGGCCTGAGTGTGCCCTGACCCCCCGCGGCTCACTCTGGCAGGGGATGCTGGAGCACTGGCCCTGGGTGCACTGTAGCCACAGGCCGCTGTGCTGCTTCCCGTCGTCGATCCAGAAGTTGGTTCCAGTGGACACGATCATTAAGACGGTGGCCGAGAAGCTGAGCAAAGTGCCCCCGCCCTGCAGGCTCCTCTTCAGTCCCATGCCAGGCGGGCTGCTGCTGGGGCCACAGAGGCAGGGCTGGCCGCCGCTGTGGTCCTGCCGCCCCTCAGGCCCCTCTGCAATCTGGTCCATCCTCAGCGGCCCTGCTGGGGCTGCGTGACCCTCCCCTCCACTCCCCAGTCCTCCCACGGGGCTCTGTGAGCCTCAGAGCTGAGGAGCCTCTCGCCAGGGACCTCCCTCCTCCTCCAGCAGCATCCTCTCCGTGGTCCTTCCCATCCCACACACCCCGCACACACCCCCTGAGACTCACATCCAACTCCCTAGACTTGTGAGACTCAGAGTCCCGAGGGGTAGGGCAGGGAGACTGGGTCTCTGTGAGACAGCCAGAAGTTCTAGAACCATCTCCCAGCAGCTGTTAAAGGGATACACACACACACATACACACACACACACACACACACACACACACACACACACACACCCAGCCAACTCCTTGGCCCCTCTGCATTACTGGATAGAGAACCCTACCCGAGTTCTCTACCACTGAGCTTCACCCTCAGAGCCTTTATATTTTTTATTTTGAAATAAGCTTTTCTATGTTGTCCAGGTAGAACTTGTACTTTTTGATCCTCCTGCCTCAGCCTCCTAAAGTTCAGGAATTACTGATGTGTACCACCGTGCTGGGCACCAGCAACTTAGGGAGCCTGACCATAAGAGGAGAGATCGAAGCCTCCTAGAAACATCTCTTTCCCTGAGTTTGTGGGCACCTTAGAAAGCCCCCTGGACCCCAGCTCTCTGGCTGCGCCCTCACAGACACCCTGCAAGCTGGAGCCCGGGCCTCCCCACCCTCCCTTCCACTGAGGCTCCACCCTGACTCTGGTCAGCCATACCCCAGCTCCCGGCCAGGTCTCTCAGCCCCAGATTCCGGCTCTCACCTGTTCCCAGCTGTTCCCTGGGGCCCTGACACCCCACCACAAGGTGGCTCTGCTGTGCCCTGGGGTTTGTCTGGCCAGAGATCTGGTCACTGACCTGCCCCCTCCTGCCTGTCACCCTGCAGAGCCATGAGGCCCGGCCCTGCTGCTCCTGCCGCCATCTATCTGGCCAGCTCCTTTCCGTCTTGGTCCCTGGTCCCAACAGGCCCCACCCTCCTGGCTTCTCTTGTCCCCAGTCTTCCCGGAGCTCCCTGCCGCGTACCAAGTGCTGTCTCATCAGCATTTTTCCCAACTGTGCTCCCCACCCCACGTCCCCAGAGGGACTCAGCTGACGTGCCGTCCCTGTTCACACTGTCAACTGATCACCCCAGAAGGAAGCGCAGCGGGTGTGATATTGTGACATCGGGGGTCTGGCCCCCACAGCTCTGTCGCCCCCATTCTTCCTTCTAGCGGTGGAGCACTCCCACTCCTGGCCATTCCGTGGCTCCTGCTCGGGCCCTCCTCCCGGAGCGCCTGTCCTGGGCTCTCAGGAAGCTTCGGGGCGCCTTCCCAGGAGAGGCCATGCCTCCCCCTGCCTCCTAGCGGTCACCCTCCTTGGGCCAGGCTGCTGCTCGAGCCTGTTCCCCACCGCTCTTCCTGGGTATCCCGTCACATTCACCCTGAGGCCCGTGCAGGGTCTTTTTCAGTTTGAGACAGGGTCTCATTACATCCAAAAGTTGCCTAGGCTGGGCTCAGACTTTTTGACCTTCTTATCTCTCAGCCTTCTAACGAGTCACTCACGTCTTTGTCGAATGAATCTTCTAATCATCAGAATTTGGCAAATTTTTATTGACTGAAGAAATAAATGAAGGGGGCGGGGCAGGGAGGAACACGGCAGAGTCCATCTGTCCTCCTTGGCGGTGGGGCCTTCCGGGGCGCAGCGCTCGCACGCTCCCTGGGCTTCTCTCCTGCTCACAAGCTTTCATAGCCGGGCCGCTGGGCGCCACAGTGAGCACCCAGGCTCAGGGCACCTGGGGTGGTGGGAGCATCAGTATTTCCCACCTGCCCTCCCAGCCCAGGGGCCCCCAGTTCCGGGAAGGTGGACGGGCTGTGTAGTCACCTGTGCAGAGGAACAGGACAGTGGAGACCCAGCCCAGGTAGAAGGACCAGCAGAAAAAAGTCTGGACCTGGGGGTGCGGAGCCTGGCCCCACCGCTCACTGGTGTACACGACCATGGCCACCAGCATGGAGAGGGCTGGAACGAGGACAAGAGAGACAGATGAGCCCCTGGGGGCCGCTCCAGGGCTCACACCCAGCTCAGAGGCCTTACCTGCAGCGAAGGCGGTGATGGTGGAGACCAGAGGACCTCGGCCTGGGGCGGACAGCGCAGGGATGAAGGACAGCACCAGGAACCCCACAGCCACCAGGCCCCACAGGGCGGCCAGGATGCAGAAGCTCTGCGTCACATGGATGTAGCCTGCACGGGGCAGACGGGGCTCCTGAGTGTGCCCCACCCCACCTCCCGGAGGACAGCCCGGCCCTTACCTTTGACAGGCTCCTCCTGACCACCTCTTGGCCAGAGGCCTGAGTGCGCTGAGGTCACCCCCATGGCCACTATCCAGAAATCGGTGCTGACGGCCACTAGGGAGGACACCAAGCCCAGGGAGCCGGCGAGCAGGGCCAGGGACCGGCAGGGCTCCATGGGCCAGCGCTGGGTTTGTGGGGTCCCGGGGATGCAGAGGCTGCGGGTCTCAGAAGGTGGAGGAGGCTGCGCACTGGGCTCCTGGGTCCTCTGAGCTGGAGAAGCAGAGGCAGCCAGCAGCGATGGCGCCCAGGGGTGCTGTGCAGCAGTGCACGGGCAGGCCTCTTCACACAGCTCGCCGCAGCCGCTCCTCACACACCCTGCCTTCCTGCTCTGCAGACACCCAAGTCCTCCCCACAGGCTTCCCTCCACAGGTGGGCGGGGAGGGCTCAGGGTGTCAAAAACGTCAGTGGTTTAGGTGTGGTTTAGAACTTGCCTCTCGAAGGGCCGCCCTGGACGCCCCCACAGCAGGGCTTCCTGGAAAGGGCAGGAGTGGGGGCCTGGGGGCCACAGATCGGAGGTGGCCAAACAGACTCCGAGTGACTAAAGGGGGGAGATGTGGCCGGGGGAGCAGTTGGGGATGTGTCATGCTTTCCTGTAATTGTGCAACCTTCCGAGCTGGAGCTGGGCCCCGGCTCCAAGGTTCCACCAAAGGTGGGGCCCAGGGGCTCATCACCCCAGAACTGAGGGAAGCAGGGGTGTGGGGGCTCAGCTTCCAGGCCCTGGTTGGAGCCTGAGGCTGGTGAGGCAGACAGGGTAAAGTTAGGATTCAGAATGATGATGCCCACAGCCTCATCTGACATTGCATTGAGAGGTAACGTGAGAGGGGTCCTTTAACATGGCAGTGGGCTGCTGTGAGGACCCAGTGCCAGGGGAGTGAGGGCACTCGAGCACGTGTATTCCGGAGCAGTCCTGAGTGATGCCACCCTGGCAACAGGTGTCAGGACAATGTGCCCCACCCAGGCAGAGGGCTTATTAACCCTTGGCTTCTATGAAGTGAAGAACAACCCAGAAAAGGACCCTGATCATGCTGACAGCTGCGCCAGCGGTTCCGGGTCGGCCAGCAAATGCAGAGAACCGGAAAGCTCCCAGGGGCTGTGCCCTCTCCTTAGTGCTGGAGCTTAACTCCCAGGACTATGCCATGCTTGGTCCCTCGCCAGTGAGGAAGGTGCCACTGTTGAGCACATGCTCTTCAGGACAGGCTCTAGAGATGGGCGCGGTCACCTTGGGCAGCACAGCAAACGCCCAGACTGGCTGTGAGGAGCAGCAGACCGAGCGCAGGAAGTTGGGCCTTGGGTGTGTGGTGAGCACAGGCTTCGTCTTGTACCTCGACTTCATTCTTCTCCCCCCCCCCCCGTAACCTTCACCCATCACCCTGTGCTGAACAGACCCCCTGCTGACCCCAAACCAGCCTGACCCTCACACTCAACCTTGGCCCTGCACCGCCCAGTGCTCCTCCACCTTTGACCCCAGCCCCCTATCCAGTCTGCTCCTCATTCTCCCAGCCCCACCCACTTCCCCCTTCATCTCACCTCTGGGTCAAGCTGTGACTTTGCTCCTCACCTCGACAGTGAGCTCCTCGCCCAGACCCGCGCCCCGTGGGTCTCCATACTGCAGGCCCAGGCCCCTGGTGCCCCGGGCACACACACAGGGGCAGTCGCTCTGCCACGTTTTCTGAAGGAAACCAGCTCCCCTCCCATGTCCCAGGCTCCAGACAGCGTCACTCCGGGGTCCCTTAGAGCTCTGCCCAACCAGGCCACCCTGAGCACCCCGAGACGTGGCCTTTGCTTTGTTGGCATTGATTCCCTCTGCAGCATTCATGTCCCCGAGCCTTGATCCCAGGGCTCCACCCCCGCCTGGGACCCTCTCCCTACACCTCCACCCCCATTATGTCTGCTCTCACTTGGCCTGAGTCAGTGTCTCACCTTCTGCCACTTCCTGTATGTTTTCCAGACCTCAAGAACTTGAACTGAGGGCTCGAATCTGGGGACAGGACCTCATTGCCCACGATGTACATTACGGTACACGGCCAGTCCCAGGAGGCTGCTGGGAGGCCGAGGCAGGAGGGTAGCAAGTTTGAGGCCAACCTGGGCAACTGACTGAGGTTCCCACTGAAATATGACTAATTAACAGAAGGGGCTCAGTGCTGTCTAGCATGCGAGAGGCGGGGTTCAGTGCTGTGCTTAGAACACAATGATTATAGAAAGTATGATTGTTTCTAATATTGACTGCGGTTCATTCTAGAATGAAGATTAAATTGGAATATACTTAGAATAAATCCCAATAACATCGATGTCAATAAAATGCTCATCCAATGGCTGGAATTAATGTTTATTGCCCAGCAACCTCCCAGTGACCACCAGAGCCGTCGGGGGCACTGGGCATCCAGGGGAGATGCACATTCCCCCTTCATGGGATTTTCGTTCCTGTGGGACAGACACCAAGTGTCCAAGAGAAATATACAGTGTGTTTGTGCAACGTGCTGAGGAGAAACGAAGGCAGGCGGGAGACGGTGCGGGCACCTCCCTGGCAAGGTGGCTTTCACACACAGACCAGAACATTTGGGAAGACAGGTCCAGCCCTGGATAGGAAGCCAGCCGGCTGCGGGGTGGAGTGAGCAGGAGAGTTTAGGCCTTCCTAGCTGGGCGGGGCCCGCTGAGCCTCAGCGCGTCCTGCCTGGAGCGCGCCGGCGGGGCACTCAGGACCCAGGTGTGCCCGGCAGTGCGCCTGTCTGACCTTCCGCCGGCAGCCGGTTCCCACGGATGGCTGTGACTCCAGCATCTCCCCCTCCCCCCACAGCGGCCTGGCCGGTTAGAGCGCACGCTGAGTTTCCAAGGAGGCACACCATGGTGAGGCGGAGGTTCTGAAATCAGTGATTTTTTTTTCCTTTTGGTATTTGAATTTGAACTCAGGACCTCACGCTTGCCAGGTAGATGCTGTGCCACTGAGCTAAACCCTGGTCTTTCCCTCCCTCCCTCCTTCCTTCCTTCCTCCTTCCTTCCCACTTTCCTTCTCTTTCTCTTTTGTGATACCAGTCATCACATTCATGACCTTGTGCTTGCAAGGCAGGTGGCAGTGCCCCTGGGCCAAATCCCAAGCACTGGCACTCGGAGGGGGAGGGGCCAGCACACTCGGGGTTCCCGCCCAACCGTGTTGGAATCGAGCTTCTTCCCAGAGGTGAAAGGCTAGGAGCAGAGTGTGTCCCAGAGGGTCAGGGTGTGAGAACAGTAGGCCCGAAGGGGCTGTGTCCAGGTGACACACTCTGGTAACTCAAGCCCGAGGCTGGAGGGTCCGGTCCAAGGCCAGCCTGGGCAACTGATGCAAATGAAGTTGTCATTGCCTAAGATACAGAAGATCGAGGGAGGACACTGGGGGTAAGAGATTAGAACTTATTTTTAGACCTGTTACATTTGAGCTGCCTCTTCTCTTCCAGTGGAAATGTTGAGTAATCCGTGAGAGATAGGAGCCTGAGGTTGCAATTATGCCGTTATTACTATACTGCCCTACGTCCCCGTAAATGTAATTACTATCCTAAGCCTTGGTAACACTTCTACTTATCCAGGCGCTAGTGAATTATGACAGGAGGCCTCCACTGCCCCTCTATTGCAGGAAGCTTCTATAAATGAAATATTATTGTTCTTTGGAGGCCTTAGTAACTATTTTAGGAAAAAAATCCTTCACTCTTATATATAACTTTCATTAGCGTGGACTGTGATTTTTGAAGGGGAGTCCTGAGGATTGAACCCAGGATGTCACATTGAGGTATACTCCTAGACTTTTCTACTTTTTATTCTGAGACAGAGTCTTGATAAATTGCTAAGGCTGGGCTTGAACTTGCAATCCTCCTGCCTCAGCCTCCCGAGTGCTGGGATTACACATCCCTTGCCCTATTTCTCCAAATGGAGCTCTGGCTGAGTCTGGGAGGCACCTGTGTGATCTCAGTCCACGCCCCCACCAAAGCCGGCACCTTGGCCACCAGTCATAACGCCTGCCCCCCTCCCGCCACTCCCCTGACTCCACCCGGCCCCCAAGGAGTCCAGGCTCCACAGTTCACGTCATTTTTATTAGACCTCAAAATGCCGCACTATGGATACTCCGTTTCTCTAGCAGCCCACTGGCAGGGGGCCTTCTCTGCAGCCCCCCTCCAGGCCCCCTTCTTCTCCTTCCCCTCAGGACAGGGGAGTCAGGGCGCCCGAGCCCTCCTGCCCCAGGAGCCAGACTGCTGGGCATGACGAGCCCTCCTCTGGGTGACCTCGCTCGGCGGCAGCTCGGGCTCAGCGCGGCGTGGACAGGCGCCGGCACTCGTGCATGCGGTAGGCGCACATGTAGAAGATGCCTTGTGAAAGAGAGAGGCCGTGAGCCCCGCCCAAGCCCGCTCTGTCCCGGGCCAGCGGCTCAGGCCCGGCAGCCTTTAGACTAGGGCTGGGGGTCCCATGCCCAGTACCTGCGAAGAAGGTCATCAGCAGCGCCACCCAGCCCAGGATGTAGGACCAAGAGAAGCGCCAGTCCCCGAAGCGGCGGCCAAGGAAGCTGACGGTGACTCCGGTGTAAATGGCCAAGGCCAACAGCACGAAAAGCGCTGGGGAGAACGGGGAGATGCGGGGAAGATGGAGGGGTTGCTCTGGGGTGACCTGTGTTTCTTCCTTCTTTTTAAATTTTTGGGATGGGGTTGGTTGGGGTCCGGTGGTTGGGTGGGTGGAGATCTGGTTTCAGGGAGGAGACTAAGGTCTTGGACTATTCGGGGTCCCGAGGGCGTCTTTGCTGACATCCCAGGAACTGGGCCCTGCGACAGCACAGGAAGTTATGCTAGTGAGATGGGCTGGTTCGGGATGGGGCTCTAACCCTAGACGAGGGGAGGCTGAGGCAGGAGAGCACAGCTGTCAGTTCAGCCTGGGAGCTCACTGCCTTAGCAAGGCCCTTCTCAAAGTGGAAAACACAAGGGCAGGGGGTGTGGCTCAGTGCCAAGTCCCCCTGAGGTCCGTGGAATGGGGTGAGGGGTACGGGAGGCAGTGGCTGTGCAGCTGTTTCGGGGCGTGGCTTGGGGTTCAGGCAGGGCTCAGGGACTGGGGTGGAGATGGCGGAGTCCAGGGGCAGGCAGGCGGGGAGGGGGTCACTCACTGGACGCAAAGAACATGATGCCGGCGGAGAAGGGCCGGGAGAGGCGGGTGAAGGTGGACTGCTGGGCGAAGGCCAGGATGCCCATGATGATGCCCGAGGTGGCACACAGGGCAGACAGGATCATGAAGGCCCGGGTGGCATTCCAGTATGCTGTGGGGGCACCATGGTCACTCCTGGGCCTGGCTGGCTGTCTCCAGGGGAGAACGTCTCCTTGCTCCCCACAGCTCTGACTTGACTTCTCCTTCACTACAAGTGCCCTCCTTCTTGCCTGGCAAACTCCTACTCATCCTCCAAGGCCCAGTTCCCAAGACCTCCTCTTCTCCCTGGGCACCACTGTCACCCAATGCCCACCCTGGCTTGTGACTCTTTTTCTGTTTGTCCCTTCAGCTTGATTTCTTCTGAGGACTGGGCTGATTCTTCCCTATACTGGCATAGTGTTGCATGTCTGTGATCCTAGAAGTCTGGGAAGCTGAGGCAGGAGGATCAAAAGTTTGAGCCTTACCTGGGCAACTTAGCAAGATTCTGTTTCAAAATTAAAAAGGAGGGGCAGTGATGCCACTCAAATTCAATCCCCGGGTCAGCCCCAGGTTCAACCCCCAATACCATACACACACACACACACACACACACACACACACACACACACACATACACAGCACAGCTTTTGTTTACCCACTGGTCTGAAGAAGTGTTTGTTGAATGACTGAATGAAAGCTGATTCTACACACCCTCCTAATCACTCCGTATCCTCCTTCGTGCTGTTCTTAGCTTCCTAACACCAGCCTCTATCTGAAACGTCCTGCTCATTGGTTTTTGCTTTGCTTTTTCTTTGGTTTTGGAGACAGAGTCTTGCTGTGTAGCCCAGGCTGGCCTTGAACTTGCAGTGATGCTCCTGCCTCAGCCTCCTGAGTGCTGGGATCACAGACACACGCCATCACACTGGGCTTTTTACTATTTATACTGTCTGCTTCTTCCCGAAGTTTCCCCTCCATGAGGATAAGGATCTTGCTCTCTAGCTCACAGCCGGATCCCTAGCACCCAGGGCTGAACTCTCAGGGCCCCTCAGTGCCAGTGCCTCTAACATCCAGCACCCATCTGGCTGCCCCCACTCTTGCTCGCACCTTGGGAGTGGGTCACACTTGTTGGTTTGTGGCCTTGAGGATGTCCAAAGAATAGACAGAGGCTGGTGTGCTGGCGAGAACCTGCAATCCCAGTACTGTGGGAGGCTGAGGCAGGAGGATGGCAAGTTCAAACACAGCACTGGAGATTTAGCAAGGCCCTATCTCACAAAACGAAGGTGGTGGTGGTGGAGATTGTTACAAAAATGCTAGGTTCAAAGCCCGGGACCGCCAAAAATAAAATAAGAGAGAGAGCTGGTGCCCTGCCCCACGCCCCGCCTTGCTCCCCATCCCCAAAGATCAGAAAGGGAGTGACTCCAAGCCACCCTGGTCTGTTGGGCAGCTCCAGTCTGGGTCAGGAGGAAAGTAGAAGTGCCCCAAGGGGTTGAGGCATAGATGGAGGGGAGTCTGGAGCCCACCCTAAAGAGGCCCTGCCTCAGTTTACCCGCCGGCACATGTGCTTTCAGCCCCTCCCTCCGAGCTGGTCCAGGAAAGAGCAGAGGAGAAATCTTGCAGGCGCCTGTGCTCTCCCAGGGCTGGTAGAGACGTCTGTCTGCCCGTCCAGGCCAGAGCCCTGGCTGAGACGCCGAGCTGCTGTGTGGGCTGCTCGGCTTGGGCGGGTGGAGCTCTGCACTCAGCAGGCGCGGCCGTGAGACGCTGGTGTCAGCAATGAACACAGCACGCTGCCGCAGGGCGCCTCACACCTCACCTACTGCTAACTTATTGTGCACTGTATTTTATACTAAATAGAATGTTACATTAATTAGCATAGCTTATAGAGCATATTGTGAATGATATATTATTATACATAATATATACAATGTAATACCCCCCCCAGCCTTCATCCGAGAAGCATACATTTATAGCTTTTCTTTCTTTTTTTTAGGCTTTTTGAGACAGGGTCTTGCGTTGTGGTTCAGGCTGGCCCTGAGCTCAGCCTCCAACTCACATCACAGCAATCCTCCTGCCTCTGCCTCCCGAGGGCTGGGATTACAGGCATGAGCCACCATGCCCAGCACTGTGGCATTTATAGCTTTTCTGACCTCTGGTCCCTAAATAATGATTGGTCCACAGCAGATATTTATAAAATGTCACTCTCACCAGGTGTGGATGTGCATGCCTGTAATCTCAGTACTCTGGGAAGATGAGGCAGGAAGATCGTAAATTTAAACCCAGACCCAGCTACTTGTCAACTTTATCGAGACCCTGTCTCAAAAAAAAACAAAACCCGGAAAACAGAAAATGGGATATAGTTCAGTGAGAAGACCATGGGTTCACACACACACACACACACACACACACACACACACGCACACCCCCCCACACTATAACACTGCCTCCACAGCCCAGCCCCACCTGCTCTGCCTGACATCCTTGTGCGCCAGGAAATGTCACCTCCTCAGCCCGACCTGCAGAGCAGGACACTCATCACTGCACCCAGGACAGTCCCGAAGCCCCTCCCGGCCCCAGGGGACATGGTGGCTGCGCCCCAGCTGGCCAAGCTCACCGATGCTCTCCGTCTGCAGGTAGCATTTGTGGCCCAGGCAGTAGCGCCACAGGCCCTGGTGTGCGAAGGCTCCCGACAGCCGGTACTGCATCCAGTGGTCCGTGGCTGTGGTCACCACCAGGAGGATGGTCCCCACCCAGGCGCAGAAGAGGCCGCCACCCATGAAGCTGTACATGGTGATCTGTGGGGAGGGGACAGACGGGGCTGGAGCCCAGGCTCCTGGTCCCAGATGAGATGGCCTGGGGCTTGGACTCCTGGGTGGGGGGAACAGGGGGCGGAGCTGGGACTCCAGGTCCCGGGAGGAGGAGCTAGGACCTGATCCTTGAGTCGTGGGTCCCAGAGAAGAAGCTCCCAGCCCAGGCTGTTGTGTACCTGAGCGGCAGAGCCTGTCCTGAGCCCTCCTTCCGCCACAGCCCCTCTGCGCAGACTGAGCTGAGCCAGGTCGCTGGCCTCTCTGTCCCTGTGGGTCCCCAAAATCCCTTAAGCCTCCCCTCACAATGGTCCCATGGCCTGGAAGCTTCCAGAACACAGAAGTGCAGCTGTAGCAAAGGCCCAGAATGGAATTTGCTGAAGCAGGGCTCCAGGGACCCTTCCCCCAGCCCCTGCCCAGGCCCTCTCTCGGTGACGTTCCCTGGACCCCAGCCCTCTGCCCAAGTCTGCTCATAGCACGCACGGTAAGCACAACCACACAGGCAGAGACAACAGCAGCCGTTTATTGCTCAGTAGGGCTCCCACCCCTGGGATCAGGAGAGAGAGGGGGTAGCACCTGGGCACCTGGGACCAGTGGGGCTCCCCAGGGGTGGGGTTTGGGGGGGGAGGTTGGAAGGGCTGGGACAGGAAGGACTCTGAAGACAGAGAGGGCCTGCAGCTGGGCAGAGGCTGGGCAGAAGGCACAGCGAGGTTAATGAAGAGCAGGGCTGGGGTAGGACAATGAGATCAAGAAACCGGGATAGCCGGGCACGGAGGCGCACACCCAGCCTGAGCGAGGAGATCTCACGTTCAGGGCCGGCTGGTCACGCCCAGGGGGCCCTGTTTCAAAGTAAGATGGACAGTGGAAAGGGCTGGGGCGCAGCTGGGTAGCAGAGCACTCAGCCGGTTGCATAACCCCCTGGGTTTGAACCCAGCACTGAGAGAGGAAGCTGGACAGACAGACAGATGCGTCACACAATGGGCTGGGGAGGGGGCTGGGATGGGACACAGGGCGTTGGGAGGGTCAGAGAGGCAGAGAGAAGGGCTTGAAGGTCTGAGGAGCTGGGAGTTGACAGAGACCTTGAGATACTGGCTGTAGTTCGGGAGGGAGAGAGGCTGAGACTACAAAGCAGCCTGTGCAGGTCTGGGCCACATGGGAAGTTCTGACTTTTTCTGGCTTGGGGTCTAAGCAGGTCCAGGTCCAAGCAGGACTCCTTCCAGCTGCAGGGAACCCTGCTGTGGCGGCTGCTGGGGCTCTCCAGGGTCCTAGTACTCTGTCTCCCAGTCCTCGGGAGGCACATCTACATGTAGGGCTTCATTCTCTCCACCCTGAGCCGGCAGTGTGGGGGGTGACAGTGGCCGCTTTGCCCTGGCCTGGGGACCAGCCCCAGGGCCCTCGGCCTGGCTCCTCTCCAGCATCTCTGCTCTCCCGGCACCCCGTCTCTGCGGGGCCCAGCCCCGAGTAGGCCGGCGCCCTCGTGCCCTGGGCAGCCTGTGGGCCATGCTTGGCTGGGAGTGGTAGGCCGGAGGGGAGCAGGGGCAGGCGGGCCAGGCCTGCTGGAGGCTGGAGGCTCCCAGCAGGGCGCTGTGCAGCAGGTAAGAGAGGGCGTCCAGCCGGATGGGGACAGTAAGAGAGGCCAGGTGCTCAGGGAGCCCCAGGTGGGCTGGGTCTGGGGTGCCCAGGAACGAGGGGTGCATGGCTGGGAAGGCCAGAGGGCTGGGAAGGGCAAATGCTTGGGTCTCAAGAGGCGGCGGAGTCGTGTTGTTCCTGGGGTAACAAGAAGACAGGTCAGGGACCCCTGTCTGCACCCCAACTCCCGTGTCCTGTCTGCACCCCAACTCCCGTGTCCTGTCTTCCTCTGTCCTCACCCCCCTCTGCTGCTGTCTCCGCACCAGGCCCTTAAGATCCAAATTCTGGCTGCAGTGTGGCCCAGACACACCTTTACTTTTCGTATCAAAAGATGGCGTGGTCAGTATCAAAGGGGAGGATTAAAGGGCCGGGAGCCGTAAGCACTCAAGGAATTCAGAAAAGCACTGGATTTTCCTCTAACCCCATAGGTGTCCCCAAGACCTTCAAGTCTCCCAGTTTATCTTGGAGATTTCCTCCTCCAGTCCTGGGGGTTAAACTCAGGGCCTTCACACAGAACTACATTCTGAGCAATTTAATTTTTCAATTTTGAGACAGGGTCTCGTTAAATCAAAAAATTGCCGAGGCTGAACGGCACTACTATCCTCCTGCCTCAGCCTCCCGGCCTGCTGGAATCACAGACTGCACCATCATAGACAGCTTGGAAACATTTCCAGCTCTCTCCACTCTTAATATCGCATTCCGCAGTCTGTCACCGAGACCCTCTAAGGTTCTCCGTTCAGACCTGAGCTGGTACCGGTTTTGTTGGGTTTTCTTTTGTCTGACCTCTGAGTCCTCCAGCTTCCCCTCCCCCTTCTGATCTTCTCTGTCCCCGCCTCTCTCTGGGTCTCTGCTTCTTTCTTGGGGTCTTTGTCGCTCTCACCCTTTGGATCCAGCTTCGTATTTTTGCTGTTCCATCCTCCCAGGAGCACTGAAGACTTCCAGCAACTTCTCCCAGATCCTTCCAGGGCCGCGGGGGTGGTGGCGGCACGAGGAGCGAGCGCGGGGCGGCGGCGCGGGGCGGGGCTCGAGGGGCGCACAGCTACCCGGATGGTGATGGTGCGGAGCTGGGCCGTAGGCCGCGCCCCTTCTCTCCGGCCGGGGTTCCAGGACCACCCCTTCTGTTTCTGCGGGTGCTCCCGGCCCAGTGCTTCAGGATATGGGGGATAGTTTAGGCTGGAAAATCTAAACCTTTGGATACTCGGAGGCAAAGGCATTAAGAGACTGCGGCGGGAATCGTAGCAATTTTAGGCCGGATTCTTGCCCCGGGATGGATCTGACCTCTGTGTGACCTGAGGCCTCCTAGTCTCTGCCTCCGCAGCCCCACCTGAAAAATGATGTCATCACCCAGGTTCGTTAGTGACATGTTGGGGTACCCCATGTGTAAGGGCGTAAGCCCACAGCGGGACACCCTAAGGCCGGGACTCGGCGACTGGAGCCCCCTCATCCTGCCCACGGGCTGTTTCTGAGCGGGCAGCTGGGGAGCAGACGCGTGCACCCCCCACGCCAGAAGCCAGCCTGTTGGTGAGGGATGAGGGGGCACACAGGAAGGGGTCACACAGGAAGGGGGGGCACACAGGAAGGTGGACCTGTGAGGGCAGCAGGAACAGGGTTTGCGGGACTGGGGAGGAAGCAGCAGGGAGCAACGACAGACTTTGGACATTTTTAAAAAAACAAGTGCTTTATTTCAAACAGTCAAACAGTTATCTATAGAAGAGTTACGCAGCGCGTAGCGAGTTCTATAATCAACTCCCCCCAGTGTTGTCATCTTACACTGTCACATTGTCATAGCTAAGGAACCAACAGGATATTAAGTAAACTTAATATTTAGATTTTGCTACTTTTTACGGTCGTGTCCTTTTTTTCCTGTCCTGGGATCCGGTTCAGAACAGCGCAGCACATTTAGTCCTCCTGTCTCTACCGGTCGACAGCAGGCGATCGTTCCTTCCTTGGACCTAAATCTATGCTTTCAACGAACTTTACAAGTAGGAGCCGGACTGTGCAGGTTCGTGTTAGTGCAAATATTTTTAGCTTTTGCTTCTGTCTCCTCCCCCCCCCCCCGTCTTTTGTGTGTGCACTCTACCCCTGAGCTGCACCACCAGCCCTTCTAATTTGTAAATATATGAGTATTAAGGGGGGAGGGAGAAGAGGGGAAAGAACTGTACGAAGAATGAAGATGTGTCGTGTACATGTACCGAACGTACTATGTGCTGCAATCATGTAATAATGAAAAATTTAAAAGTACTGAACAACTTTGAACGTCAGTAAGCGTGATTTGACACGTTTTAAGAGCACTTGGCCTGCCTTTGGAGGGTGTCCTGTAGTGCAAAGCAAAGGCTCAAGCAGAGACCCTGGAGGAGGACGCTGCTGCCCTGGCACGGCTCCGGTGGTCTGGAGATGGGACTGCCTGGGCCGAGGAGGGCTCGGCCGCGCTGCTGGGCTGCGGCGAGGAGGCAGGGCAGTCACGGAGGACGCAGCTTTCAGGCTCAGCGGCTCCTTTCTTACAAGCCAGGGGTGGCAGGCTGGGTACTTCACACTGGAGTGAGTGCAGGACTTGCGCGTGGCCATGCGCTTCCACTTCCAGCCCCCGATGACGGTGACGGGAGTGGACTGTGCCACCAATGTGTCCCCAGACTGTCCAAGTGGGGCTTACGGATTTTATCCTGAGGCTCAGCGTTCTTTTTCTTGCTGACTCCGATAAAGACTCTGATCTCTACACTTAGAGTCTGGGTCTGTCTTTCTACTTAGCACAGCTCCAGAGAAGTAGCTTATGCAGCTGGACAGCAGAGTTTGAATCTCATTCTGGTACTTATGGGTGGAGGGCCTTGCGTGAGCTGCTTAGGATTTCCGAGTGTTTCTTCGTAAGGCAGAGCTCACTGTCTCATTCTTTTCTCCTATCCTGTGGAGAAGGGTTCTACTTACTCCACTTGAAGAAAACCCATCTTCACTTACCCGGTATTCGGGTATCTGGCCCTTTAAAGCCCCTCCACACCCCAGCTAGGAGAGAGGAGGCGGGATCTTGGGTCGCTAAGGTTATATCCTTTGTCTAGCTTCCAAATTAGACCAGCGAGTTTCGAAAGCGGACCAATCCACTTTGCGTCTGGGCAAGCCAGGCTTCCAATTTGCTGGATGCTCCGTCAACAATGCATTCAAGTCCCGCCCATCCCCTTGTCACATAAATCAGGCTAGTAACATCTTCAGTTCTGATTGGCCAAAGACCAAGCAGCTGCCCCCAGAACCCGCCTCGCCTTTTTCCTCAACCTCTGATTGGCTAGGACCTTTCTGCGCCTTCTTGCTGGGCTTTTGTCTGAGCTTGCAGGTAGAGGGCAGCTGTGACTTCCCAAGGAGACCCCGTCCGGGTCTGGACAAGGGGAGTTGGTAAGATCTCGGGTAGGCCAGTGCTGTGTGCCTCAGTTGGGATCAATGTTTTTTTTTTAGACAGGGTCTCGCTTTGTAGTTCCGGCTGGCCCTGAGCTCAGCCTCAAACTCACATCACAGCAATCCTCCTGCCTCTGCCTCCCAAGTGCTGGGATTACAGGCGTGAGCCACCACACCTGACACTGTGGTATGTGGTACTGATTTCTGCTGGGCGTGAGTCTCCACGCCCAGTATTGTACGTGATTACCGGGGATCGAACCCCGGTCCTTGCGCTTGCAAGACAGGTGCCAGAACCACTGTATTTCTATCACTGCCCCTTCGCCGGCTCAGAGCAGTGGAGTTCCAGCATCCGACCTTCGGGGCCTCCCGGGTGCAGATGGGCTCTGGGATTCCCTTATGCCCCTCGTTTCCCCTTTACTGTTCCTGCCCCCAGACCTTGGGCCCGGCTCTCCACGCTTTCCAGAGACCTCTGCGGAGGCCCTTGCAAGTGCAGGGCTGACGACAGGGCCTGCTTCGCAGACGGTACTTGTCTCTGTCCTGGCATGCGCGTGGTTCTGTGTGAGGAGCCCTCTGGGGTCTCCTACAAAAGCACATTATCCTATTCATGACGGTTTTACCCCCACGACCTAGTCGCCTAAGAGCCCCGCCCCCTTCAAATCCTGTCACAATTGGGTTTGGAGTTCAACATGGAATTTCGGGGAGACGCAGCACCCAGTGCAGAGCAGTGAGTTCAGGGCACCACCGGGCGGCTCAGTTCTGCTAGCTGCTGGGCCGTCTACCCAAAACGGCAGCAAGAGGCCATGAGCTGTCCGCCAGTGATGACACTGGTGGTGGTGGTGGGGTGCGACTCTTGCGTCCAGAAAAGAAGAAATCCCGAGAGCCACCCAAGTGTTGTGGCTGGGTCTAGATGTCCCCCAAAGCCTCATGCGCTCTGAGGCTTTTGCAGAGGTGTTGGAACCGAGTGTGTGACGCTGGAATTGATCGGTGCTGCTGGGCTAGGAGCCAGGACACTGGGATTAAGGAGTGAGGGCTGCCCACGCTAAGGAACCTGCTGGGCAAGATACAGAATTCTGCTCCTCACCAGCTGTATCCTCCACAAGGCCGGTGTGCTGTGCTGTGCTGCCTGCCTTGGAGCCAGCTGTTTAGGGACTGAAACCTCTACAAAGTGTGAGCTAAATAAACATTTTTCCCCTTTTACTTGAGGTGTTGGGTATTTTGTCTCAGCAACAAGAGAAAAATAACTAAGACAAGTCATGATACTTTACTCTGAGAGAGTCCATATTTGGGCCATGCCAAGGGCCGGGCAATGTTGGCCAGAAAAGCAGCCGGCTTCAACCAACAAAGGCCACAGCTTTGGCCACGTAGGTCAGCAGTCACGAGTCACTTGTCTCCATTGCTCGAGTATTATATAGTTGTTTTATGAGACAGGGTCTTGTTTGAAGTTCATACTGGCCTCAAACCCAAGGTGATTGTCCTGCCTCAGCCTCCTGAGTACTGGGATTATTGCGATGTGCTGCCATGCTGGGTAAGAAAAACAGTTTTAATAGCATAATCAAATTAGTGCTTAGAGAAATAGTTTTGTTTTTTGTTTTTCTTTTGGTGTGCAGTCTTGGGATTGAACTGAGGGCTTCTGCACAGAGCAACATCCCCAGTTCCCTAATAGTTTTTGTATTTTTGTTGTTGTTGTTTTTCCTTTACAGAGAAGTTCTCACTAAGTCACTAAACTGACCCTACTGGGCTCAAACTCGCAACCATCCTGGCTCAGCCTGTCAGAGTCCTGGGATTACAGAGATGCATTATTGTCCCCAGCTTTGAACTGCTTTATGTTGACACTTCAGGAGCTAACAGTTAACTGGCCAGAGAGACTGTCTGAAAATACCCAAAGACCGAGCTCAGTCTTTTGACTGCGCGTCTGGTGACCCCCACCCCCACGATGCCTTTCCCGGATAATGCTGGGTAACAATGTTTAACCCTCCTTCCTGATCAGTAAAGTCAGGATTTGCCACGGACTGTATTTCAGAGTGACTGACCCCTGGCCAAGGTGACAGTCCTCATGGCCGATGCAGCGGTGAAGGGAAGCACAGGCTCCTCAGCCTTTGTGGAGCTGTGGAGAGCCCGATTCTTCCCAAAGCCCCTGCAGCGCCTGGCGCGGCCTAAGCAGAGTAAGAGACAACCATGCAAGCTGCAGAGCTCCTCTCCTGTGGTCTGGGTCAGAGCTGGAATCTTGCTCTGCTCCAGCCGTGAGACCCGCACAAGACCTTGCCCGGCTCAGCCTCGTCTCTCAGGTCGATGGCTGCACCGTTGCCCACACTGTGCTTGCGGTTCTGTTCCTCTGCGTGTGCTGGCTTCCGGTCACCGGCTTTAGTCCTTGCAATTAAGTTTTTTGCTTTGTTCAATGCCCAGGGCCTCTGGCACAGCCAGGAGACAAAACTATCCGACAGCGCCCCCTGGCGATGTCGTTACCTACCCGGTAACTACCAGATCAAAGAAGCTCAGGGGGCGGGAAGACCCAGTGGCCGCACACACTCCTCTGCTGTCTTATCCTCTAGACCGTTGGCATTTTCCCTTGTGGACTGGAGCCCGCAGCCTGGCTGAGTGGGGAAGTAAAAGAATTCCTGCAAGCTGAGGACAATTAAAGTATTTGCATCTTTTTTGCCATGGAGTCCTTATTTTGCTCCCTGCCCTCGAATTCTGGACTTGCTGGGGTCAGCGGGGAGCTCTAGGGTCACAGACGTGCCTGGCAGAATGAGGGTCTTGGTAACCTCTGTTCTTCTGCATCAAAGTACTTACCCTCCCCAGAGGGTCATAATTGTGTCGGGTCACAAAGAGCTTTAATTGCCACGCGCCTTTGAGGTCGGTGTCTTGTCTCATTCTAATGTGGGACACGAGCTGAGAGGCATCACCTCCCTCTGCTCACTCTGTAGGGAGAGGGAGACCCTTGGCCTTTTCTGCTGTGCACCTGCCACTCCTGCGTGGCACTGTCTGCCCACCAGCCCGCCAGGTGGAGTCACGCCTGAGGGCTCGGGCTCTGGGGCCACTCTACCTGAGGGTAGGGCTTTGGATGTTGCTGTCACCTGCGCGCTTGCCTTGCTCAGCAGCAGGATGGCGATCGTACATGTCTATAAAGCAAGCTTGGCGGGCTCCAGCCACACTGTCACCTGCAATGTAGTCATCTTTGGCCGGCAGCAATCGATTCTTTAGACTGGACCTAGGAGAGCGTGGAACCCCACCTCTCCCATCCCTTCATTCACGAGAGGAAGTTTTTGTATGAGCTGTAACTGAGCGGACTTGGACACGTTTCCTCCCCCGCTGAGTCAGAGCATCTTCACAGTGAAAACTCTGTTTTAAGCAGCTGTTAGGCTTAAAGGTGACTATGGACATGCGAGAGGGAGAGATTACTCAGCAGACAGAGGCAAGAGAGCCAAGGCAGCCCAACTCGCTCCTCTGCGGGCCTGACCCGGGCTGTGGAGACTTCACAGACCCCTCTGAGCGAGGTCCCCTGATCTGCACACCTCTTCCCAGGCCTCACCTCCGAAAGTGTTACCACCTCGCACTGGGGACAGATTCCGGCACACAAGTCAACCCCGGCCGGACCACAGCCCGCATTGGAGGCCCGCCACCCTGCGGCAGCTGGGAGGTTGTAGCATTTGCTGGGGTGGTTGGTGTCTGGGCCCCTTGCCCGGGATGGGTTTGGTATGCATTTCTGCATGCCTGGGCTGGGATGACCCAACCTTGGAAGACCTTTTGGAAGACAAGAAACTTTGCACTCTCTTCTTTGAGCCTCTTTATTACATCACCTTGCCTCCAGCCAAGGTCCGCATCCTAAAGCCGGGGAGACACTCGGTAGAGCTTGATTTCCGAGTAATCTTCTTGGCCTTCTGTGGGCTGCTGGTCCTCCCACCGCCTGGGGCCTGGGAAGTTGATAGTAGCGTAGTGGAGCCCCTCGGAGTAGACCTCAGCGTCTGGGGCGCTGGGGAATGTCTGGGGCTCTGGGTGGCCAAGGGAGACCAAACGGGGCTCCTTTTGGTTCTTCGTTGGTGCTGGGGAGTGGGTTTCTGGAGGAGCGGTCTGGGGAGGACTGCTTGGCTTGGCCTTTTGATTCCTCACCTGAGACAATAACATACATTCACTCAACAAATATTTGAGCACCCGCCACCCACATCCCTTACAAAGCAGGTCACAGCTGGGAAGAGGACGTAGTCCCTACCCATGCTCAGCTTGCTTTCTTTCCATCTTGGGGGCAGAAACAGCAATAAAACAATAAAAAGTAAGCAATAAATGCCATGAGGAAAATAAAGCAGGATAAGAAGACAGTGGAAAAGGTGGTGGGACGACTATTGACATAGGGAGAGATGTAATCACCATCCTGACAGACCTCTGGTCTCCCATGGTCACTGTGGTGGCCATGACGTGGAGTCCACCTAAGTGTCCCTTGAGAGATGAGTGGCTAAAGAATACCTAGTGGAATATTATGTAGCTGCCAAAAGGAAGGAATTCTGTCGTTTGTTACACTATGAGTGGGGCAGGAGGATGTGTTCAGTGGAACACGCCAGGCACAGGTAAGAAAAGTAGCACACGGTCTCAATCATAGGTGGAACCCAAAAATATTTTCATAGAATTAGAGAATTCACCAGTGGTCTCCAGAGTCTAAGGAGGGGAGGAGAACAAGACTGGGACACATTAGTCTACGGACACAGAAGGAAGAAGTTCTGATGTTGGATCACATAGCAAGCTTATAGACCATAGTCCACCACTGTGTAATATATACTTCCAAATAGCTAGAAGAGGGGATTTCATGTGGTCTCCCCACAGAGAATGATGAGTGTTTGAGGCCAGGGAGCCATTCTCAGGGGTGTGCAGATGTGTGTGGTGAGTTGGGGAGGGCGGAGGGGAAGTTCACACAGCACAGTCCATCGGAGGAAGCTGGGCACTGAGTGCTCAGGGCCTTGTGGGCAGTTGCTTGTGAGTGTGGAATGAGGGGAGAAGCTGGGGGACATAAATTTGGGAGCCATTGGCAGGACAGATGTGGTCTTCTAACCATACTCAACATTTACCGCACACGTAGCAATGACAGAGACCACCCTCTGTGGAACTGGGCAGCTACGGGCTGACTGTGTTATGGGACGATGACTGTGGGTTAACGGGACCTCTGTGCTGTCTGTGGAACGCACTTGATCGCCAGTGATGACTCCTGTCATCCGTCACCGAAAGAGGCTCACGAGCGAATGTTCTGCGCAGACACTTTGCCACCCCAACCCCCCTGCCCTGCTTCGGGTGAACCTGTTTGCTATGTTCCTGGGGAAACACCAGTGGCATCAAGCCCAGTAGATGTGACAGGGGATAAGAGACTGACAGAAGTCACTCGCCGAGCTACCCACATCACCGACAGGTGGTTTTCTGCTCTTGTGTCGGAGTGATCTACCTGGGGACGCCTGCACTTGGCCACTGCTCTCCTGAGTGTTTATTTTTTTGGTACTGGGGATTTGACTCTAGGTCTTCATGCTGAGCTGTATCTCTTTTTAATTTCTTTCTTTGAGACAGGATCTCCCTAAGTTCCTAAAATGCCCAAGCTGGGCTTGAACTTGAGATCTTCCTACCTCAGCCTTCTGGAGTGTGGGACTGCAAGCCTGCACCACTATGCCTGGCTTCCTCTGAATATGTTACGGTGGAATATGTTAGGTAGGCAGTCCTGCTCCCCTAACATTACCGTTCAAATTGAGTGATTTGTTCAAAAACACACAGTAATAGAAACATTTGAGCAAGGAAGGCTGCCTTCAGAGGTGGCCTTGTACTAGTTACTACAGTTCCTAATCCTGGGCCTCCAACCCTAAACCAGCCCTTGACCAGCACAGAGCAAGAGATGAAGATGTGGAGTGAGCCAGAATCTGAGGCCAGCCCCCCATGCTTTTGCCACCTCGATGTCTCTGCGGCGAAGGTGGGAGGTAGGGAAGGGGTGTACGCGGAAGGGGCAGGGCTGCTCAATTTGGGAGACAGAATGGGCAGCGGGGGGTGGGGGACACGTACCAGGGGCCGGGCCTTGGGGATCACGTTGATGTAGTCCAGGATGGTGCTGCTCCGAGAGAACTTGGGCCTCGGGGTCCCCACCTGGGTGTGCCGGGTCCGCAGCACCTTCACGCTGGGGAAGAGCCACGCTTTGCCACCTGCTGTCGCATATGCCCTTCTCTAGTCCCTACCCGGACCCGGACCGCACCCGAGACCCTGGAAGCTGGGCCGCTTCTCCCAACTCACAGGACCAAGATGAGGCAGAGGGAAAGCAGCGCTGTGCCACCAGCTCCCAGGAGCACTCCCTTGGACAGCGCGGCAGAGGTGGGCGCCTCATCTGCATGGGAAGGGTGGTGACCATTTCCCAAGTGCCCACGCCACCTCACACGTCTGCAGCCACTTCTGTTCTCACTCGAGGAACCACAACCGCAACCTGGGTGGGTGCCAGGCACTTCCTTCTCTGTGCCCCAAACCCAGGGCACAGGCCCTGCAAGCCCAGCTCCTGCTCCAACCACAGGGCAGTATCACCTGCCCACTTGACCCTGCCTCTGCAGCAGGGAACCCCCCCAAACCGGCAGCCCTGGCTCAGAGGTGCTGTGGACCCCATGGGATCCAAGAAGGAGGCGTTGCAGCGTTTGCCCTCCAGCTGCCCCTCCCCGAGCTGCCAGTGCAGGGCCGGCCTGGTGGGCACAGGAGGAACAGCTGCAGCGCAGACCCTCAGGCTCCCAGGAGCAGGACGGTCCCAGCATCTTGGGGGCATTGGTGGAAGGGCAGGACAGTCACAGCTGCCTCCTCCCCAGTCCCAGTAGTTGCTTCCCCACTCACAGTGCACAGAGAGGCTGAGAGACACACTGCGCGTGCCCAGTGGGTTCTCCGCATGGCAGGTGACTTCACCTTCGTGCTCCATCTGCACCCAGGGCAGCTCCAGGACCCCAGGGGCTAAAGTCCAAGGTGGGCTCAGCGGCTGTGTCCCCCGGGCCCAGCTCAGCCGGGCTGGAGGGCTGCTGCGGGAGACACACACCAGGCGCAGGCTCTGGCCCTCCAGGACAGGCAGGGTTGTGCCGTTTCCAAGGATTTCCAGAGCTGCCAGGGGAGAGGCACCGTGCATGTGCGGCCCCAGCACCTGGGCCAGGGCGCACCGGGAACCCTGGTCCCTCTGGCCCTCCTACCTGTCCTGTTTCCTTGGGAAACCATCACTCTCAGGTCCTCGGGAGCATCTGCAGTGGACATGGGGGAGCGGTCTGGAGGCTGGGCTTCCCTCGGGGCCCGGGGCCCATCCCGGAGAGGAGCTGATGGGAGGGAGGGCACCGCTGGCCCAGCACACGCCGCCCACCGCGCAGGAAGGCGGGAAGCTGGGCCTGCAGACCTGATCAGCCCGTGCCTGCTCGCCTCTGGGAACTGCTCAGCTCTGTCCCTTCTGGGACAGGCTCCCTGTCCGTCACTCACACTGCACTGAGAGGTCCAGGCTGCGGTGCTGGGCGCCCAGCTCGTTCTCCGCCCGGCACGTGTAGCGTCCTGTGTCCCTGGGCTCCAGCCCGGGCAGCTCCAGCCCCAGGGACCTGGGTCCTGAGGGAGGAGAGCGAGCAAGGACTCTGCCCTCCCGGTCCCAGCTCAGCGTGGCAGGGGGCCGACTATCAGCCCCGCAGAGCAGCCGCAGGAACTGGCCTTGCTGGGCTTCCACATGAGTGCCATTTCCCTGGATGTCCTGTGCTGCAGAGACAGAGCCAAGACACACTGTAGTGAGAGATCTCCTGCTCCTCCATTCTGTTCCCAAGGCTCGGCCCTACTTCCGCATCTTAAAAGCCCCAGTACCTGACGTGTCATCATGGGAGACGCTGATCACAGGGACTTTGGGGGCATCTGCAACAAGATGGAGGTCTGATTTTCGGGGAGATTGCTTGTTCCTCCGTAAGAAAGGACTCATCCCAATGCTGGCCCTCACAGGGCTCCGAGGGGCACCAGGGCTGTAGCCTTCTCTCCTCGGCCCCTTTGGGCGTGGCACCGTCTGTCACGGGCCGCAGCACACCCGAAGCTCCCAGCACACTCACAGGCCACACGCAGTCGGACCCTCCTCTCAGTGCTCCATCTGCCTCTGGAGAAGGCCACTCGGCAGGTGAGCTCAGCGTCCTGGTCCTGGGGCCCCGGGGTGAGGCTGAGCATGGAGTAGGGGGCGCCTGGTGGGCTGGTTCCTTCAGAGGCCAGCGCCGGTCCTTCCCAGGAGAAGGCAGGAGCTGGGCACAGCTCGGAGTTCCAGTTAAACAGACAGAGCGCCGTCACGGGCCGCCCTGGCTCCAGGGTCTCCGGAATGAAGATATCTGGCTTCTGGGTCAGTTCTGGGAAAATGAGGCCACCCAGCAGACACCTGTGAGTTGGCCCTGCTCAGCCCGCCCTATGGTCCCTCCCTGGGTGACAGGTAGGGTGTCCCCACCACACTGAGTACCTGTCACTTGTAGCAAGAGCTTGTAATTGTGGAAACTGTATTTCAACTTTCCTCTCTCCACTCGGAAGAAGTACAGCCCTTGGTCCTCCCGCCATACGTCTCTGATCAACAGGCTGCAGCTCTTCTCCAGGGGCCTCCCCACAAGCTGGAACCGGCCCTGGCTGCTCCACCGCACATGTCTGTTTTGGTTGTTCGTGGCTACTGGATTTCCTGTGTCTATGTTAGTTCCTTCTCTGAACCAGTAGCTGTAAACTGGGTCCGAGGTCCAGGGGTCCTCAGGGTAGGAGAAGGAGCAGGGCACGAGGATGCACAGGCTCTCCTGCACCGTCACCCTGCTCTCCACCTGTAGCCGGTATTCTGTACAGGACCCTGGGGGAGAAGAGGCTCAGTCTGCAGCCCCGCCCAGCCCCACCCGGTCCCGAGGCCCAGGGCCTGCTCACCAGCCAGCAGCAAGGACAGCAGGGGCAGCAGGAGCAGCATGGCTTTAGGTGTGGACCTGCCCAAGACGAGCTCATTCTACAGGTGCCACACAGAAGGGGAAGCTGAGGCGGAAGCTGCACCCCGGGGGGCCGAGGCATGAAATGAGCAGCTGACTGGAGGCCCCTCCCCACCCACCTTGCCCACCTGCCCACTCTGTTAGGTGGTGGGCTGGGTTGCCCTCTCCCCAGCCACCCCTTGGGGAGCGGCGGGGAGGCCTACGTCTTGTCCCTTGGGGCCTGGCTGTGGCGAGGGAGGGGAGCTGGGAATGTCCCTCTGTGCCTGGGTCACTACGAAGCAGAAGTGAAAGCAGACAGCTTGCACTTCTTCTGGGGGTCCTGGTGGGGTGCCTGTGGGGGTGGGGAGGGAGGGCTTCAGGAGGGCCTGGCTCTGTCAGAGAGGACGGCAGAGGCCCAATGAAGTTGGATTTCAGATCTTAAAAATGCATCTGCTGGTCTGAGATGTAGCTCAGTGGCACCACACAGCCTTGTAAACATTCAGTCTTGAGTCTGATTGGTGATACTGAAAAAAGAAAATCTGCTTTTCTTCTTGGTATAAGACTATCTGAAGTAGTCTATGGTGCCTACTTATATTTTTTAAATTTTATTAGAAATTCAAATTTTAGATGTCTTGCTTTTAAAAACTTTTCTTTAAAAAATTATTGCAAATCTGGCAACTCTAGAGTGCTCCCTATTCTGCTCTTCACCTTCAGTGCTGAGGCAGTGACCTTAGCCCCCTGGAAGCTCTGCCCGCCCCCCTCTTCCCTCAGACAGTTGACATCTCGCTGGGGACACCTGTTGTGATTTGAATATCCGAGCACACAGCTGGTAGTGCAAAGAGCAGGGTGGGCCATGTAAGCAAGAAGAACAAACTTTCCAGTGTCGCCCCCTCACCCGACCCTTTCTGAGAAGACTCTGGCCTGGGAGAGACCCAGGGTTCAGCTGCTCCCCCTCCACCCACCCATGCACAGGCTCTGAGCAGCCCGGGTGTGAACCTGAAGTAAATCCCTCCAGGTGTCTGATCTTAAGAGCACCTGGTTCTGTAAATGAAGATTCTTATGAGCAAAAAAGCACCGAGGTCCTTATAGACTCCCAGATAGTGGGGTAGACATTCACGGGGGGGCGGGGCCGGGAGATTGTTCTTTTCTAATGGAGGGAAGTCTGGACAGGTCACCAGCAGGAAGTGACCTCCAGCTGGCTCGGTCTGCCAAGCTGCTGATACAGAGAACAGTCGACCATCAGAGCCTCTGGGTTCTGTGTCTGCAGATTCCAACAACTGTGGATTGAAGGCACCAAGAAAAATCTGTGTCTGTCCTGAGCAAGCACAATTTTTTGTCCCTGTCTTTATTCCCTAAAGAACAATAACATTTTCATAGCACTTACATTGTGTTAGGCATTTTATGTCATCGAGGAGTAATTCAAGGTGTGTGGGAGGAAGCATGTGGGTTGTACCTGAGCCCATCATCCCACGCAGCATAAGCGACCTGGGCCTCCACAGGACCCACCTCCCAGGGATACCCAGGGGTGATGGTACCACAGCTGGAGTGGCTGAAATGACAGAAATTTATTTTCTCACAATTCAAGAAGCCAGAAATGAAGAGCAAGGTGTGGCAGGGATGGTTTCCCCTGCCTCTGGAGGGGCCTGCAGAGCCTTCCTCTCTGCCTGGCCTGCAGGTGACTGTCTTTCCTGTCTGTCTTTGCCTGGCTTTCCTGTCTGTGCATCTGTCATGAAGCACCTTGTCTAAGGGTACCAGGCAGGTGACCTCGTGGGAGATGAACTACCTTGTGAATGGTACAATGTCCACAAACAGTCCTGTCTGAGATGCGGGGAGTGAGACCTGTGCGTGTGAGTGTGGGTGTTGGATGCAGCCCGAACAGCCTTTCCCCTGTGCGTGGGTCTGCATGTCCCTTTGTCCCAACCTGGATGTTCCCTGGGAATCAGGAGCCTTTCTGTTGAGGGACGTCACCCTCCGGGATGCGGAGCCCAGAAGAAGGAGCTCTTGCCGTTGGGTGTGAGGGGAGTGAGGGGCCTGCTCTGGGGGCTCATCCTGAGCTCGTGGATGTTGAGGGCCCTGAATTCTAGGTCTACTCATCGGTGTCGTGAGCACTTCCGTACCCTGTGGGACCTGTGGGCAGGAATGGGGAGTGGCCATGTCTGCCCTTCTGTGGGTCCCCACACCAGTTTCCACGTGGTCCATGACTCAGAGGAGCAGAGAGGACTCTGCTACCTTGGGGGTAAGATGTCTGCCCTCACCTCCCCAGCTCTGGACATGGACCCCACCTGAGTGACCTTTCACTGGTCATATCTTTGAACCTCAGATTGGATTTCTTTCCACTGTGTTGCAGACACAGTGTCTCCGAAGGTTAAATCTGCGTGTGCAGCACATTCCCTGTGTTCTGCAGGAGGCTGAGGAAGATGGCTGACAGAACAAGGCGGGTCTACATGACGTTCTGGGGCCACAATGCTCGTGTGTGAAGACCTCAGCCAAAGGCGCTGTCAGTCCGGGGTTAAATGCACGGCTGTGGAGATATCAGGGCAGAAGAGGCTTCTCTATAGGCTTGTGCAAGCTTTGTGGGAATCTGTGGGTGTGACAATCTTTGTGAAGCGCTCCTCCTCAGCCCCGCATGGCTCCCGCGCCTTCGTGGTGCCCCACGTTCATTTACGTGTGTTCTTGACCGGTTGTGGCATAGAGGCTCCACTGTGATTCTGACAACTTTCACCTCCGGGGTTGGGGTGGAAGGCTTCAGGCTCCAGGACCGTGAACACCGCTGGGACTCGTGCGCTCTGCTGAACCGGAGCTGGCATTCAAGGGGGGATGGACAGAGTGGAGGGGGACGCTTCAGTGACGCTGCGAGGGCAGCCTGAAGGCAGCTGGTCGGAACTTCTGGAGATGGTTCTGGGACACCGGCCCCTTCCCTCCACTCTGTACTGGGCAGCTTTCTGCAGGGACCTATCTGTGTTCCCTCACTCTCCACCGGCCCATGCTGCTACCATTCCTGCTCATTCACTCCAGGCGCTCCACCCTGCCCCCATCCGGTGGTGGCAGTGGAAAGTGTCTGCAGGTATTCCTTGGCCTGCTGTCTCCAAGCCGCCCCCTCAGCAGCCCAGCACTGACACCCTGGAAGAATCCTCCCCACCCTGCCCCGTTGGGTTTCTCAACTCAGCAGCCAGAGTTATTTTTGAGAAATTCCTCAGATCAAGCCTCTCTTCCACTCAAGCATTTCCACAGCCTCTCACTTTGTTCAGAATAAAACTCCAGTGTCAGAGCCTGCACGGCTCTGAGATGACCCACTGGCCTCGGGAACCTGCCCGAACCCCCCGCTCAGGTGCCTCCGGCCCTCCCCCAGCGTGACTCCCACGGGGTCCCCTTCCAAGGAGGCTCGGCTCCTGCTGGCTCCTTCTAACGGCATTTCACTCCGAATCTGCCTCCTTAGACGCGCCTGTCCGAATCTCACCAACCAAGTTCCCCTTTCTCTCCTTGCACATGTCTGATAACTGGCCTCTCAAAATTTTCCACCTCCCTCTGCTGTGAGCAGCCCTTCTGCCCACTCCCCCTTTCTAGTCACTGCTCAGGCCAGCCGTCCCTCCCACCGTGGGCCACACAAGACACTAGTGCACACTGGAGGTCATGGCTGTCTCTTCCGGTGAGCCTCGCTCCTGCCTTCTGTGCTGGAAATATTTAGTCTCCTGGAGCTGTTTCTTTCTAGAACCAGTTTGGCATATTTCCCATCCGGTTTCATGCAGCAGGCGTGAGGCATGTGCCGATCCTCTCTTAACAGGACTCTGAGAAATGTCAGGCAGGAGCAGCACTGGTTCCGGACCTCAGGGACTTGCCGAGAACCAGGGTCAGTAGGGGAAATGAGATGGGGAAGAAAGGAGGGAGGGAGAGGGGAGATGTGGTTCAGGACTCCGCCCCATGGGCTGCCGGGCTGCAAAACTATGACGCACACTCTTTTCCACGAAGTGATTTTGTGACCTGGTTGCAAATCAGTGGACCATAAATGTAAGGCATTAATTCTGGAGGCTCAAAGAGAACATATCTCTATGAATACTGAGGTTCACTGAAGAGGCCCCAAAGGACACAGCACTGAAATGATAAAGCCCTCCATACATTTGCCAAGTAGCAAGAGAGCGCTAAAATCGGAGAGCCTGCCAGGTCTTCACTCCAAATAGAAGATGCACCTTTCTCTTCACTCCTCCTTGCTCTTTGTCTCTCATATACCCTTGTCTACCCAAAGAGACATAACAGTCAAATAATTGAAAGCTAGAGATAAAAATTGAAAGCCAATGAGAGCAAAGCAAACAAACAAACAAAAAAAGAAATGAAAAAATAATTATAGCAGGCTTCCAAAAGGAAATTATGGAAGGCAACAAGATCTAAGGTACATCCTGGGAGAGAGTGTTAACCTAGAGCTCCATGTGAATTCCAGTTCTAATCAAGTTTCTTTTCCAAAGAAAAGAGAATGTCAAATTTCCCCAAAACCAACTGCAGCAGTGGCTGTGCGCGGTGAGAACGCATGAGATCTGTAGCAAAGGACGAGGGTGCTCTGGAAGAATGTGCATGTCCCCCAAGGAGCAAAGAACAGTGAGCCTGTGCCTGGTCCATGATGCTGGCAGTGACACCCAGCCAGGACAAGCGAGGCACAGGGGAACCTCACCCTGACCTGCCCACAGACCTGGGATCCTGAGGCCTTGGAGGATGAAGAGGAAAGAAGAGACAGCTACCATGTAAACAAATAAAAGGAATTTATTTTCTTAAAAAAAAACTTTTTACAATTTAATAGATTTATAGGAAATATATGACATATTGATAAAGGTAGAGGGCTGAATTATGGACTTATCCAAACCACATGTAAGCTGGGTGTGGTGGTGCACGCGTGTAATGCCAGCACTCAGTAGGCTGACATACAAGGATCACCATGAGGAAAACGGTTGATTTCCTCACTTGCACCACCAACCATCCCATTAGAACCATCAGGTAAAGACCCAGAGCCGGAGGGTGAAGAGACTGAGGGTTCTCGTTCCACAGAGCTGGGCAGGCTGAGTGTAGGACACAGGCCTGGTGGGTGTTCACCACTGGAAACCTGCAGCCTGGAGCTCAGCCCTGCGTGGGGAAGGGCCTCAGCCTCTCCACGAGGCTCGGTCCCCTCAGCAGCCCTTCAACCTGTGGGGGAAGCATTCTGAGATGAGAGACTTGTTTTTGTGGAGGGTTTAGTCTAGGAGGAAGAGGTGGATGAAGACACTCAGGGACCTGGGGGTTGCAAACCTAGGACATCTTGAGCAGGTTCTGCTCACCTGGTGTAGTAGATCCAGGTGAGGCCATAGGTGAGGAGGAAGCCGACCCCCATGAGGGTGCCCCTGAGCGGGGTGAGCAGTAGAGGCCAGTATCCCTGCTGTTCCCCACAGATTTGACAGCAGAAACAGGAAAAGTTTGGAGCTGGGCGGGGGGGTGGAGATGTGAATTTGCTGGGCCCACCTCTTACCCTACCAAGATACCCTCCTGAACGCAGGTGTCCAGCTCATGCTCACCCCGCACAGCCAGGTTCAGGGAGACGTGGGAGGAGCCCAGCCTGTGCTGTGCCCAGCAGGTGAATTCTCCTGAGTCCTCTGCAGCCACCTGGGACAGCTCCAGGACCCCAGGACCCGAGGTCTGTGAGGAGCTCAAGCTGAGGTTTCCCTGAGCCCAGTGCATCCTGGCTGAAGGGTTGCTGTCAGCATCACAGACCAGGCTCAGGGACTGGCCCTCTTGGACACGCAGGGTGGTGGCGTGGTCCAGCACCTGGGGCACTGAGCAGGCAGACAACCAGAGGGCAGATCTGAGAGACCCTTCTCTGCCCATGTCCTGCCTCAGGTGCACAGGACAAGGAAAACAGCATCTCCCATCAGGCATTTCATGTGAGGGCAAGAAGAGGAAGGGTCCCCAGTATGGAAAGGTGGGAGAAAGCGGAAGACTCCAGGACAGGTGATGGAGACTGAGGAACGGGTGGCCATGACCACGCGAGGGAGGGCAGTTGAGGACAGGGAACATTGACCTGCAAAAACACAATTCATGTGACTCGGTAGGTTCCAGTGTTCGGACTCAGTAACTCTGGGGGAGGATGCGCTCAGGGGGCACAGGCTGAAAGATTTGTGAGAGTTTTTGGAGCAGAACCAGACTGGGGCCCCCAGCGGGTACGACCTCATGTGGAGGGACAGGTAGAGAGCAGCCAGAGCCCCAGGGCCTGCTGTGGGGTCATGGATCATGGCTTCTTGTGGAGAGTGAGAGTTCATCAGAGATGCCAGAGAATCAGGAGGGAGGATCTCAGGAGAGGAAGACAGGGCAGTGCCCAGGAAGCCACTGCAGGGAGCTGGGCTGTCACAGGAATTCAGTGACACTAGGGGGCGCCCTCCTAGGAAGATGCAGACACTCCCCCACAGCTCTATGGAGAGGGCCTTTCGTACCTGAGCTGTTGGCCCTGAAGACCTGGATGGACATGTTCTGTGGAGCATCTGGAACAGAAATCAGTCACTGGTCAATGGTGGGTGGCCCCCAGCAACGGTGGGCCTGGCGTGTATACTGTGACTCCAGCCAACCCTCCAGAACAGGGTCTGAGACCCTGACTTCCCTCCTCTCTGGGCTTGTGTGTCTCTACACACCACTCACAGGCCACGCTGAGCTTGATGGTCCTCTCCACATTCACACCTGGTCCAGGGAAGATCACTCTGCAGGTGAGGTTGGTGCCATGGTCACGTGGCTGTGGAGTGATGGTGAGCACCGAAGAGTCGGGCGTCTTGGAGTCCCGGTTAGCAGTGAGGTTCACGCCAATCCAAGAGAAGGTGGGGGCTGTCCCGTGCTCACAAGGCCAGGGCACTGCACAGGTTATGTTTTCAGGGTGACCAGACACCAGGGTCCCCTCAATGTGGATATATGGGGTTTCTGTTAGAAACAGACACTTCAACCCTGAGGGGAACCCAGGGGTGGCCCTCAGAGAACCTCCCCATCCAGCCCCTCTACCGAGGAACAGGGGCCCCTACCCACCCTTCTGATCCCTTAGGTCCATCTGTGCAGCCTTCTCAGCCTCATTCCTTACCCAGAACAATCAGACAGAGTGTGTTCTTGAAGTAATTGTATTTCGCATAAGTTCCCTCTCTCCACCCTAAAGAGGTAGACTCCTGTGTCCTCTCTCCGTGTGTCTCTAATACCCAGGGAGCAGTTATAGGCTCTTGGGTCTCCAAGGATCTGGAATCGGCCCTGAATCTCTGTCTGCACCATGCGAGATGGGTCATTTGTGGCTACAAGCCACCCATCTAGAGGGTAATTAGCCTTTTTCTTGAACCAGTAGCCCCAGGCTGGAGTAGAGCTGTTCCATTCTTTATTGGGATAGGAGACATTGCAGGGTATGAAGACATTCTGTCCCTCGTGCACCACCACTGATTCTGGCACTCTGAGCTGAAATCCAGCAGGATCAGCCAGGGACTCTGTGGGAGAGGAGGGTCAGCTCTGTGTGCCCCCCACAGCCCATCTCCCCAAGCCCACTCACCTGCCCACAGCAGGGGCAGCAGCAGCTGCAGCAACATCTCAGCCCTGAAGGCTCTGGGCTCAGAGTGAGCAGAGAAGGATGTATGGACGGGGAGTGCTGTGTGACCCGTGGAGGTTGGGGAGGAGCAGGGGACCTCAGCTGCTCACAGAAGGGGAACTTGGACCTCTGTGTGATTGGGGCTGATCCCCGCAGTCAAAAGGACCAAAACCCCAGAGAGCCTCACAGAGGACAGAAAAGAACCAGAGGCCACCTCATGTCCCCAGGTCAAGCACTTCCTTCTGAATCTAAGAAGGACTTGTGGACATCTCAGGCAGGTAGCGAAGGTGAGAGTTCAAGGTCTCCCTGCTCTGAGGTTTTTCTGCTCACTGGTTTTTGGCACCAGGAGCTGGTCACTGCCTGCCTGGCTGAGGGGAGTGGTCTTTGGTGGCCCCGCAGGATGCAAGGTGTAGTAATGTCTCTGCGCAACACTGCTGTGTGCCCCTCCCTGAGATGCAAGAGGCTCAGGGCCACACACACGAGCTGTCCACAAGTTTGCCACATGTCATGGAGACGTATTAGATGTCTGATATGTTTTCGGCATGGAATCGTCTCCCTGTCATCTCCACCGGTGTCTAGGGCATCAGTGACGTTCCCAGAAGAGCCATGTAGCATCCTCACGTGGCTCAGAAAGGGGACACATGTTCTGCACCGTGGATGAAACTCTCTTGGGCCTCCCCACCGCTGGTGTGGTGTAAGTGGGGGGAATCTTCCATCTGTCCTTGTCTGAGAGCAGCTTGTCCTTTCGCAGAGCAAATCTGCTTCTCACAGTTAAATGTGCCTCCGAGGACACACCGTCAACTGGTGTGAGGTGGTCATAGAAAGGGCTATTTGCTTTTGGTTTGGCTCGGGTCATTTACATCTTGTCAGGACAGTCGCACAGTGTGCTTCCCCAACACGGCGGGAGTGGCCCTGCAATGGTGTGTGTACCTCGTAATATATTCCTCGTAGTTACTGAAAGTACCACATTCTCCTTTGAACCACCTTTTGGTACACACTGACAGGCTGAGAAACATTTGAATTGCTGTTAGGTTTTGGTGACTATGAAATAAAGCTGTCTGAAATACGCCATGGGGGGTTTTGTGTGGACCTGTTTGGACTTCACTTGTGCAGTCGGTGGTCTAACGGGGAGTCTAAGCTCATGTGTGTATGGGATTTCCAAACTTCTCCAGGAGGATGTACCATTCTGTGTTCTCACAGTGCTCCTCGTGTTCCCAGCATTTGCTTCAGATCCGCTTTGGCATTTGGCTTTGTCAGGATCTTTAAATTTTCTTTTTGTGTTTTTAGCCATCTAACAAACATGTGCTCCTACGTGATAAGTTCTGACTTTAACCTGTAATTTCATGACATGAACATGCTTCTATCTTGTTATTAGTCACTCCTTTCTTCTCTGGTGACATTGATGGTCAGATACTTGGTTAATTTTTTTTTTTTTTAGATTTTTTGAGACAGGGTCTTGCTTTGTGGTTCAGGCTGGCCCTGAGCTCAGCCTCACACTCACATCACAGCAATCCTCCTGCCTCTGCCTCCCGAGTGCTGGGATTACAGGCATGAGCCACCACGCCCGGCACTGTGGTATGTGGTACTGGTTGCTGCTGGGCGTGAGTCTCCACGCCCAGTATGGTATGTGGTGACCGGGGATAGAACCTGGGTCCTTGCGCTTGCAAGACAGGTGCTGGAACCACTGAGCTAACTCCCCGGCCCTGATACTTGGTTAATTTTGTGCATACTGTGGTAAAACAAACAGAAAATATTCTCCATTCTGCTAGTTTGAGAAGAACAATTCCTGACATTAACTACACTCACACTGCTGAGCAGCCATCACCACTGTCCATCCCCGAACCTCTTGCGTCTCCCAGAGAGGAAGGAACTTTGTCCATTGAAAGATAACAAGACTATTTTCCCTGCCCTGGCACCGACCTGTCTGCTTGTTTTGCTAAGGACTTTGTCTTCCCTAAGTGCCTCCTGTGATCGGGATCATACACTTACCTGTCCTGCCTATACTTCTGGGCCCATCGCTGACACCGCCTGTGCTGAATCACGTGTGCACCGCGTCTTGTTGGCCATCGAGGGCGCCTTGGTTGCCCCCACCACCTGCTATTGTGGACAGTGCTACTCTGATCATGGAGACAAACATCACCCCCTTGAGCCATTGTTTTCAATTCTTTGAGGTCTCTGGTGAGAAGAAGAACTGATCAGTCATATGATCATTCTATTTTTAATTTTTTGAGGAACCACCATAGTTTTTCTGTGACACTTATACAATTTCACAATCCCAGCAGTAATGCTGAGAGTTCTGTTTCCTTCTCATCCTCCTCCACATTTGGACTTTCTCTCTTTCTCTCTCTCTCTTTCTCTTTTTCATTTGAGTTTCAGGAATCAAATTCAGGACCTTGTGCTTCCCAGGCAGGTGCTAGAGTAATTTCTCACTTTTCTAAAAATTGACATTTGAAATAACTGTAAAATGGAATCTCATTTTTAGATATTTTTTACTTTATGAAATCTCATTTTTATTGCATAGATTTCAGATGATGATATTATGACACTGGGGATCTGACTCGTGTTTCTCTAAGAATGAGTGATGTTAAACATTTCATCATGTGCCTAGTGACTATTTGTATGCCGTGGAGAAATGTCTGTCCATGTACTTTGTCCTTTTCTAAGTGCAGATTTTGTGGGGTTATTTTTGTCCTGTGGTCTCTTTTCCAAAAACTGGAATTTTTTTCATTTTCTCCTTTTTAAAACAATTTTTAAATTTATTTTCTTTTTTGTGCTGGGGATTGAAGTTAGGACCTTGTGGTGAGGGAGGCAGGTGGCAGAATCACTGAGCTCAATCCCTGCCCCCAATTTTTTGAAAGTGCTTGATATACTCTGGATACAATATGTCCAAACTTGATGTGTTTTCTCATCATGTTTACACTTTCTTTTCGCTTTTACTGGGCACACGCTGCTGTTCCCCAGATATGCTACCCATGGCACCACTGTCGCATGTGTCAGGATGACGGGGGGCGGGGAGCAAGGTCGGGAGCATGTGGGCTCCGCAGGTCCGTGGCTGCTCTGTGGCAGCGCAGAGCCCCAAGAAGGAAGCGGCCTCAGCTGCTGGGTGTGAGAGCTGCCTGCGGGTCAAAGGTCTCTGCTGACGCGATGGGTGGAGGATCTGAACCAGTGAGGGTCATTGGGTCACCCAGTACCCTCCGTCCAATCACAAGTGTCCCTGTACTGGGGAAGCACAGGGGGTTTCACACTCATTGAGGAGGACGAGGCCACAGAAACCCAGAGGCGGAGTCGGGTGATGCAGCCAGCAGTCGAGGAGACAGCAGCCTCCGTGTTCCTGGAGGGGCCGGGGCTGGCGCTGCCCATCGGCCACTTTGGGCTCTTGAAAAAGTGATTCAGCTTTTGTCATGCAGAACCACAAAGAAATAAAGTCTCTGGTGCTGTGTGGCACTTGCTTCGGTGGCAGCTGGAGATATTGGGAGGACTCATCCCGTGGCTGCAGGAAGCTGCAGGCAGGAATTGAGAAGCAAGCCTCCCTATCCTAGGGCCGTTTCTGTGGTTTCCCCTCAGTCCACTCCCTTCCTCTGCTTCTCCCCAACCTCACACCCTCCCATCAGTCCACTAAAGCTGCTGTTGTGGGGAATCCTACACCAAATACACGGTGGGTGGAAGGTGCACGTGGGAGACTGGAAGCCGTGGGAGCCACTGGAGGGCACACGGGAGCATGGCTCACGGCCAGGTTGCGGGCATGCAGGGGCATGGGCTCCAAGTGCAGGCAATAAAAGCTAAGCTAGATCAAACCCAAACCTCGGCACAGGTGAAGAGGCGAACAGTGGAAAGGGAGGAAATAGTCACAAACCATACCATGGTCAGGGCTTTACTCCAACATACACGAGGAGCACAAAAAGGTCATAGCAAAGAGACAGAGTTCAGCCAACAATGGGCAAAGAAAGAACTGAATGTAAGTCTCAAAAGTGAATTTACATGGACTACAAGTACATATGAATGCCTGGCGTCACCCATTGTCAGGAGAATGATGTCACCCCACCCTGGCTGGAGCAGCTAGTACCTGAAAGAGAAAAGACACTCAGAGATAGCAGAGAGGTTGAAGGAGAGGAGCCCTTGCACACTCCTGAGGGGGTGTAACAGGATAGTCATGGTACAAGAGGATAAGGGGACTCATCTGAGTAAAGGAACGGTCATGTGATCCACCGACCCTCTTGCTGGGTTATGTAGCCAAGAAAATGAAATCAGTATCTCCAAGAGACACCTGCATTCCCATACCTATCATTATTCCCACATCCACCGCAGCACACAATTGCTAAGACACAGAATCAACTGTGCCCTTGCATGGGTGACTGGGCACACATGTGCAAACAGAGTGGTTATGCATCTGCAGACAATAACATCCTGGTATTTGCAATAACATAGATGAACTGGGAGGATGTTCTGCTCTGTGAAATAAGCCAGGCATAGAAAGACAATATCAAGTTGCAGCATTTTATTTTAAGTGTGAAAACTTCAAACCCATAGCAGCCAGAAGCAGGGTGGTGGGAGAGCATGGTGAGGGTTGATGAGAGGGAGTGAAGCTGCCGCTGGACAGGAGGAGTGAGCCCGGAGATCTCAGCGCGCGGACTGCAGCTCACCACGTGGCACTGCGGGTCTCAGGCCTGTGTGAGCCTAGATTCCCGATGTCATCATCACAGAGCGATACAAAATATGGCGGTGGATGGAGAGCAGTCTCGTCATGGATGATGGGTGTGTTAAGTTGAAGTACAAAGGTATGAAGAAATGTGCCAGTAATTCATATGTCAGCCTGCTTTATATGTCCCAGCGCAGATGCATTTTGCAGGGTCTCAGTCAATACCACTGTCCCGTGGTCGGAAAAGGAGTAAGAGCACAGTGATTATGTGTACAAAATTATACCACACAACATAAAGGTATAAAATTGTTATCTTTCAATTATACCTTGATAAACAGGAACGACTTCTTAAACATATTGAAAGATGATCCAAGTAAACTATGAGGATCAATAAACAAAAGCGACTGTCAACAAAATCACCAAGGATAATTTCCCCTCCGCACATGTGTCTGCCTCTTCCTCCCCTCTCCCTCGGGCTTCCTTCCCTCTGCAGAGCTTGGTGACTCTGGCCTGGATCCACCTCCTCCTGGGATGGCACATTAGTCCAGCCTTCCTGGAGCTCGGGGAGATGTCCTGCCATGTCCTGGTGTCCTCTCACCCCTACTCATCACGTCCGTGACAGTCCCTGTCAGATTCCTTCCCTGTAAGCCCCTCCCCCGTGAGCTTGGCTGAGGTTTGGGTCCTGAATGTCCCCTAAAGGCCTATGCACTGAACAGTTGGTCCTGAGCCTGTGCTGCTGCCGGAAGGTGGTGGAGCTCTTGAGAGGTGGGGCCCACTGAGAAAGGGAAGATTTGATTGCGGCCCTTGAAGGGACATTGAGCTCTCAGCCCCTGCTTTTCTTTCCCGGCTTCTTGGCTCTCCCATTGCCAGACAGGGCCAAAGGCCGTGGGTAGAAACTTCAGGATCCGTGAGTCAAAATAAACTTTTCCTAGTGGTAGCAACTTAGGTCCCTGGAGGTGCAGCCTTGTGGGGGACACAGGGCTCTGGGCCTGCCTGTCCCTCAGCTGCTCCTCGGCTGCATCGAGGTGAACAGACCTCCTCCAGGCACCGCCACCGTGAAGTGCCATGGCATCAGCAGCCTGGTGGAGGATGCCTTGGTCTTCTGCTCGCGATGAAGGACTACAGAGGTGCAATTTATTACACAGAATGAGAAGACAGCAGAGCAAGGTGGATGAGTCCCTTCAGGGGAGGGTGGGCAATGCCACAGAGGCAGCTGCAGAGGGGCACTCCGTGCAGGGTCAGTTGCACCTGGGCTTCGGCGACTGTGTGGGTCGCACGGCTAGGTTGCCGTGCCGACTGTGCTGCTTTTGCTTAGATGTCACTCTGGAATGCCGCCTTTACTGCTGCAGCGTGTAGTATCTGCTCTCTTCACATCACCAGCCTTTGCTTTAAGGTACATGAGCATCCAGAAGACGTAATTATGTAAAATATTACTCTGAATATTTAGGCAAGAGAATTTTAACTGAAGCCAGTAGCCTGCTGAAAGGCTTCCTCTGTCCTCATTTGACTGTCAGTGGGCTGCTGGCCACGCAGCCAGGAGTGCGGAAGGTCTGGTGGATGGTGTTGGGCATCAGCTGCCCTGGGGTTCTGGCGGGTGACGCGGTGCAGCGGAGCACACTGTCCTGCTGTGAGACCTCACGGTGCTGTGCTGAGCCTGTGGGCTGACAGATCACCCCGGATGCACCCTATGCTGAGGTCTTGGTCATGTAACAGTTACTGCAAAGCACACTGAGTTGGTCCTCTGGGTCCCGCGGGGTCCTTGATGTCTAACTGCTGTCTAACAGTACCACAGGCCAGTGAGCTTGGATGCAAACCTCTAAACCCGTGGAGCTGCTCAGCTCAGGTACTTTGTCACAGGGCTGGAAGTTTGACACACACAACCTTCTCTCTGTTGCTGTAGCACTTGCCCTGGCCCATCGTGAGAGTCTGGAGTTCCCTCGTAAAGGAGTCCAGTGAGTGGGGAACCTCCTCCGAGTCTGTGCTCAGTATCACCCCTCACACCGGCAGAAGGAGACGGCCCCAGTGTCACCAGAGCCTGTCACTGCGTGACTTCTCTGCAGACACCTGTCAGCACACACTGGCTGCTAAAGAACTGTTTCTTTTTATTCCTGTTCTCCTTATCTCTATGATGACAGCTTCTCCATGACAAAGATGTGTTGCTCTGGCACCGGGATATCCCTGGCACCCATGAAAACCCTGGCCCATGGCAGCAGCTCAGTGTTAGTTACCAAAGTCATCCATAAATGTGGAGAAACAGCATTCCTCCACCCAGACCTATACCCAAGGAATGGATGCACACACGCACACACTGCTAACCGATACTGCACACTGAGCCTGCAGGGTGATCAACGGTCAGCTGGGCAAAGAACGGAAGGGCACATCCGGGTCAGGGCTGCATGTGTGGGTCAGGGCTGCACATCCGGGTCAAGGCTGCACATCCGGGTCAGGGCTGCACACACATTCTCAGCCAGACCTGCCCCGCTGCTGTGAGAGCTTCAGCGCACAGGAGAGCAGGCGCCGGAGCACAGCCATCAGTGCACAGGCCGTGCAAGGCTCAGTCCAGCGATGGCAGCACCATCTCTCCATGGAGAGCACCGCGGAGGGAGTGGACTCTGCCTGCAGACACACTGGGAGGCTGGTGTTGGGACAGATGAGGCTGGAGGGAGGTGGATTCAGTAGTGGGGAAGAGATGAGGACCAGGGTCAGG
>PVIR01003208.1:0-91563 GCA_004026965.1 Petromus typicus
AACTTTCATGATATGCTTTTATATTTATTTAGGTCTTGGGTTTCTTTCATCAACATTCAGTAATGTTTGCATATTAAATTCTGTCATGTTTTGCTAGGTTTATACCTAAGTATTTCACTTTTTCAGACCTAGAATAAATTTTATATACATATACCAGAAAATGAAACTAATAATACCTGTTATTCACAAATTAACCTAAAGATACAATAAAATTCCAATTAAAATTCCAAAACACTTTTGACCTAAAAAAATAGCTGGTCAAAAATTTATTTTGAACAGGACCCTGGAGCACCATCTCCTGGGACTATTAATCCTCATATTTCAAACTAAACTTGTTGCTTTTAGATCTTCTGCACAGCTATTATTACAAAATAGGATATCTATACTCCCATAGATTGGATTGATTCTTTTTCTAATCAGTTATTTCTACAAAAATACCAAATAACCATGATGTTTCATAGCAAACATGCCAAAAATTTTAGTGGAAACAATTATTTATCTTTCATCATACTTCAAGCCATGAGTTAAATTCAAGACTGTTCCAGGTGTCCTTCATTCAGTTTCAAGAGCTGTTTGAGGCAGATTCTTCTGACAGAAGAGATGTAGACTCCAGAAAAAAAAGAGAAAGGGAGAGAAGGCGCAGAGGGAGAAGAAGAGGGAATGGAGGAGAAAGCAAGCCAGAGGAGCATATTTAAAGCCTTTGCTCATGTTAGATTTACTAAAGTTTTATTAACTAAAGCAAATCACATGCATAGCTAACTCAGCATCAAAGAAGTAATGGAAAACATTCCACCTTCTCCAGTGTAACGTAGTGCAGTCATTTGGAAAGGACATGGATATAGCTATTCCTATCTGTTATTTCTTTTCTTTTCTATTGTCAGGTGGCAGGTGAAAAACAGAAAACAATAATCCAACCTACAGAAGACCCTAGGAATGTCTAATTCCCTTGTTTTGCTGGAGAAGATATTCTAGTTATTTCCTAGGAAAGAATGCACAGGAGACAAACTTTCTGAATTGGTTTAACATAGTTCTTGGTGAGGAGAATGGAGGTCCCATTCTGGGTGTGGGAGGCACCAGGCTTGCAGCTTGGCTAGAATATAAAGCAAATGAGAGAAGAATGCTGCTGCATCTGCTGCTGTTTACTGCTCACTGCCTTCTTGCTAGGGACTGTTTCTCCTCTGCCATGATTCCTGCCTAGAAACTTAAATCTCTGCCAACTGTGAACCAAAGTAAACCTTTCCTCCTTTGCATGTTTGGGTATTTTATCTCAGCCCTGAGAAAAGTAACAAAGACACTACCTGTGATAGGTTGCTGCCTTCTCTGGTTTACTGTACCACTGCATTAGTCAGGCTTCCCATTACTGGACACAGACCCAACACACCTCCACGATCCACCTAGATACAACCAGAAGCATACTCCATTTTCCCCAAGTAGATCTCAGAGCAAATCACTCCACCTAACTTCCACAACTGCCTTCCCATACTCCAGAATTTCTCAAATTCCCTTGTGTACTAACAGTCCTTATCAAATTCTCTTATGGAATTTCAAGATAAAAAATATTTTTATTTTGATTTTATTGGTATCACATGAAAGAGTAGTAAGATATTCAACTTAGGTCATCATGCTAAATTAACTAGTTAACTATTTCATTTTGTTGAACACACTATACTAGAGATTGAAATGTTTAGAAGGTGGTTGACTGTATTAGAGAATAGAATATTTTTAAGACTATATGACTAACTTGGCTCTGTTACCATCTAGATAAGACTATCTGACTAACTTGGCTATGTTACCATCTAGATTTTTGGAGTTATTTTATTTACGTGTCATTGCAAAATAATTTGAAAGGTTACCAAAGACCACTAGTTTCTCAAAAGCATTGCACACAACAGAAATGTTTACAATGATGGGAATGTTCTTGGCTTGTGTCGCCTAACACAGCAGTTACATGTGGCTATTGAACACTCCAACTATGGCTAGTGCTACTAATAAGAATGAAATCCCCCAAATTAAAAGATATACTTTCAGGCATAAAACTCTTGTGTAAAGAAAATTATACCTGCAAGATCAGTACATGAAAAATACAGCAAGATGTACAGTCAGGTGTTTCAAAGGCATATGCTGTGACAGATACAAAGGTGACAAAAGTGCAGATACATAGTCATCTGCCCTCAAGGATCATTCAGCACATGGCGGTAGTAGACATGCAATCTAGCCAGTGAATAAAACTAGAAGATTATATTTCTTCGCTATGCTGAAGAGTGAGACGAGGGTGATAGTTCAGAACACACAGTAAACCTTTACTCAGGAAATAAAATTTGAGTCTTGACAGGTAGCTAAGGCTTAATCACGAAATGAATTAGTAGAACCTCTCAGGCAAAGAAGGCCTGGGCATGAACACACATTCCAGAAAAGCAAGCACTTCATCTTACTGAAAGCTGAAGAGCAATTAGGAAGTATTAGGAGATGAAACTGGCCAGTGAGGTGGAGTGGCTTGTTACTCAGGCAGGAGCTGCTTGGCTCTCACTGAATAAAGATCAATATGATCCCATAATCCTTTCCAATATAGTGCAGACTCATCATGTAGCACAGAATAGTGAATTCACTCTATGTTTTCTCTCAACACTCATGGTCCTCTAAATCATTTTTATATTATAAAATAACTTCAGGAATTCTTTTTAAATAACTGGTGCAAAAGTAAACTTAAACTTAGTTGCTATGATCCCCCAAAATCTAGATGATAGAATCTACTCTTTATTCTAATAGTCTGAAAAGGTAGGGCATTTGGGACAGGGATAGGCCATAAGAGCAGAGGCCTCCTGAGCAAAGAATCTAACTTCTGTGCAGAAGTTCTAATTAACAAATATACTCCAGTCGCATTGCGCTTTCTAGAAAGACTTCAATCCATTTGCCCTCGTTCCTTATGCACACACATATGATCTTGATTGCTTTTCAAATTTGCAATTTTTGGCTTACTCATATCAAAATGAGTGGTGACAGGGAAAATCTGGGTGCTTGGAAAATTAATGTTCCTTTGAACAGGTATTTCCCTCTGGGAATTTAGGACTATATTAGTCACAGGCTAATCCCTCAAAGAAATGGTGATTTTGGAGAATACACGTTTAGGAAAAGCAAGGAAATATGGTGAGAACCAGCCCGAGACATCTATATGCTTTAAATTCCTCTGAACCAAACCAAACAAGGTGCAAAGTACCACTTGTCCATACTTTATAAAAATACACATGCAGAAAAAATAAAAATAATAAAATAATCTCAATTAGAGTCAGTGAAAATAAAGTCCTGGTTAACACACAGTGAGTCAAAAAAATAAAAAATAAAAACTTCTTGCTGTGGTGCCATGACCCCATCTGACTGTTGAGTTCAGCTTTTCCATTCTAAATCCCTATTTTCTGTTTATAAACTACTCTAAAATGTTCCTTTTGACCTTTGAGCCTGATATTTCCCTAGCTTCATCTCAATCCAAAGGCGAATTGATTTGTAATTTGAACTAAATCTCTTCAGTTATTTCAGTTACTGGAGTTCGAGGAAAATACTTGCTTTGTGCTTTCAGAAATTGTTCAGATTTTTTTTCTACGTTCAAATAGCTTAAAAATGACTTTGTTTTGAAGCTGTAGGTTTGGCAGGACTCTACTGAAGATTCAATTCAAATAGAACTGGTTAAAAAATTTGGATTGAAGAATCAAAAATGGTACAGTTCCACAGTACGTAATTATATGGAGGTAAATGCACTCTCGCCACACAACCATGTGTGTGCATGACAACAGTCACGAGGTGAGCATGACTGAAGGAAAGGTCAAACTGTATCCAACCTAGCCATAAAGTGCATCCTGACGTTTTTCACATGAAATATGATTAAAGAGCTCCAACTTCCGAGCCCATGAAGGGACACTTTAAGGTATATATTAACGTAGAAAGCATAGACAAAAGATATATTTTCATGATTTTTGCTAGAGCTTGAACATGTGATGCAGAGTTACTGCTGGGCTCCAGCTCAGGTGCTCTGACTTTCCTTTATGACTGACGCTAAGTTCTGTGCTAATGCTGCAGCTGTGGAAACGGCCAAGACGAAGAGGCTCCCTTGGCAAATTCCTGGAGTATGAGCGAGACTGACAAAGTGCTTCAGCCTCTAGTGTTGGTCTTCTTGAAATAGCCTATTACTCATCGAACTATTTTTCCCTGCTAAACAAAGGACCGGAATGATATGTCAGATGTCAATGGTGAAAAATTCAAGGAATCAAATTCCAAATCAGTTGTTGGAATTCTAAGTAAATTCTAACAAAATGCAAACCTAGACTTAATCTTGCCCCGCCCACAAAACGCCCAGTATTTTTCAGCACATGTTTTGTGGCATGTTCAAAGCTAGGTAGTTGGGCTGCATCTCACAAGGCTGGAAAATACAGATCTCGTGATAATTTCAGAATTTATCAAATTCTTGCCAAATCAGAATGGCTGGAGAATAGAGTCAGCCTTCCCTATCCCTGGGTTCTGTATCCACAAATTCAACCAAGCATGGATCAAAAATATTTGGGGGAAAAAGGGGACTGTATTGGAAAAAAAAAAAAAAAGAGTATGAACTCTTTTCTCTATCACCATTCCCTGAGAATAATAGTTTAGAAACTATTTCCATAGCAGTTACATTGTACTGGGTGTCATAAATAATCTGGAGATGGTTTAAATGGGAACATGTGTATAGGCTCTATGCAAATCTGTGAGTGTGCATAGGTTCTGGTATCTTAGAAGTCCTAGAACCAATCCTCCAAATATACAGAGCATCAAATGCATTCCTCGTGAAACCTGAGTTCAAGTTTTGACTTTTTCAATTTGTGTGAATATTAAAGTGACTTCTTAAAACTTTACAATGAAGCCTCTCTAAAGAACTGAAGCTTTGAGCTGAGATGCAGTGAATATGCTCCAGAGCAGTGTGGAGCAGCCATGTGCACAGATGGTATTGATTTTCGTTTCCTGTGAAGCTGAATCAACATGTTGTGGCTAATGTCTCTGTAATTTAATGTATTGAATAAAACTTACCATTGCTCTCTCCTTGGGGATGAAAGGTCTGACTTGGCTGTGGTGTCCTTGTGTTCTAAAACCACAACAGACATATTTAACAATCTTTTGTTATTAAAAATCAACCCAAGAAAATTTCTCCTGTTTCTTCAATAAGGAAAGATACATTTTCAACTCATTTATGTTTTTTCTATCATGGTAGAAGAAAGTCAGCAAACAGAAAATTTTCTGAGACTGATGAATTTTGCAGAGAATGTTCTATTAGGTGCCGATATCCTGGCCTGTCCACAGTGACTGGAAAGATATACAGAAAAAACTGACAAGTGAAGTCATCTGTATTGAGTCAGATGACCTCCCCAGGACCGGTAGCAGCATGGAATGAAAGAAGCTCTCTCTCCTCATGTCTCTCTGCCAGCATTGTTTGTCTATTGCGTCCCCAGATGACTAGGGATACTGTTCAGCTCCCTGAGTGTCTGAGGCCACCTACTCCACCTCCTCATCACTTCCAGTGCCACCAGTCTCTCTAAGCTCTGTTACCACATCCACAAGAAAAGGAAATAATTCCTTCCAGGATTTTTTTTTCTTTTACCTTGATTGAGTTTATTGATGCATCCAAAATCCACAGTATGATCACATTCAACATTGAGAATTTATACCTGTAGATGATATATCATGATTCTCATTTTTCCCCATTCCTCTGCCTTCCCTACAACTACCCATCCCTCTATAAATACCTTTGTTTCCAGTGGTGATTTTTTTAAAGGTGCCAGAATTAATAAAGTCAGATGACCCTGAAAGACCAGGTGAAAGTCAAGCACTATGTTATTCAGCAGTGTAGGACCACAAACCAGGAAGAGTTTGCCTCTGTGCACTGTCTCTTCCCCAAGTCCCCTAAGGCAGTGTCTCCATGGAATATTACGATTCAAAACTTAGAAATGATTGTGGAAAAAAGGTAAGAATCCTTGGATGGGTTCAAGTATGACCACATTCAACATTGGGAATATGACCCTATAATAGGTGACTATTCACTGCTAGCTCATTAATAAACAGCTTAAAAAACAACCTCTTCATTTCTGGAAGCCCACTCTCTTTTGCCCAAGGCTTCTTGCCCTCAGTCTGCTGTTCCCTCTCTTCTTCATATTGTGCTTCGAGCTGGGTTCTGACTCTTTCTTGTACCTTAGTCACTAATGTATGCCACAGTGCACCGTGCACAGAAGAGCATGGAGGGGCTAGGAACTGTTGCTAGAGGCTATGTGTCTCAGCCAGAGGCTAATTAAATGTACATGAAAAACATGAGCATATGGATTTTTGTATAATTCCAAGGCTATATTTTTTTATTGTCACATGACTATAACATAGGACCATGTGAGTCAGTTTCTTATCAGCATTTGTTTAACTGTAAATCAATGCTAGATAATACAGTATAGTCATCATTTTTATGCAATGTCTCATTATATTCCATAGAGAGACTCCACTCCTGTAGCACATACAGTTGTACTCACTTTTACACATCAGGAAATCTAGCTCTCAGGACATGGAAGGCCTGCCATATGTACACAGCCAGTAAGTCACGTCTAAGATCTGAAAGCCAGAGGAAGACTTCTCTGTCACTGACATTAAACAGGTGTGACCAGGACGGGGGGGAAAGAAGATGAATCTTCATTTTTTTTTTCTCTACTCAAATTGCCTCCCTACTCAGAAAATTCACCACCTTAGCTTTCATTTCAGAAGGTGAGCAATAACTTTGCTGTTTACAGTATTGTTAAAGTACTGAACTAAGGTTCATTCCATTACAAACAGCTTTTAATTTAGTATCAAAAGGCATCTGAGGAGAGCCAGCTCCTGTGTTTCCTACAGTTGAAGAAAGGAAATCTACATGAAATTCTTGACAATACTTAAACCACAAACAGTTCTTGTTAGTGGTAGCAGTGATTCTTAAAAGTGAAAGATTGACTCATAAGCAATTCCAAGTTTATACATAGCAATTAAATGTATGGCCAAGTTTTGATGTTTCTCTTATCAAAAATGTTTTAAAAATATTTTTTACTGAAACTTAGAGTCAAAGGAATTAATACACAGAATTCTATCAGAGTAAAACAAAGTTACTAGGTAGCTGAATTTTATATAGGCTGCTGGCTATAAGGCAACTCTTCTGTCTTTGCAGTACTTAAGTTACCCGTAGAGGGGACAACTGATGTAAGAGATAGACATGGACAGCCACTGAACTGCCGCATATATGTGCATATGTATCTTCCCCCTGAAAAAAAAGTGTGATCTAGCTAACTACTAACAGCTCCATTCGAAGGACAGCTAAATTCTTCCAGTCCCTGTGTGAAGGCTCAAGGTCCCATTGGTGACATTTTGCTTCTTTTGTATTATTCTTGGATCGCAGAGCTGTCCTCCTATGATAGGTGATTATTCACAGATAGCTCATTAATAAACAGCTTCTGAAACAACCTCTACATTTCTGGAAGCCCACTCTCTTTTGCCCAAGGCTTTTTGCCCTCAGTCTGCTGTTTCCTCTTTTCTTTGTATTGTGCTTTGAGCTGGGTTCTGACTCTGACTTATACCTTACTCACTAACTTATGTCACTCACTTTTTGTGTGACAGCCAAAGCTTTATTTTAGTGAGCTGATGCAAATCCTCCCTTTCGACCTAAGAAAATTACACAACAGTTGAGTAATCATTTTCTTATTTGTAAAATGAGAATAATAATAGCTTATATTCATCTTTTTCACAGATAATCTCATGTTTCCTTATCGTCTGTGGATTATGTCTCTATGATACTAAAATGTCCCTTGCTTCAAAATTTACACTACCAGGTATTGTTGTACTCCTTTACCTGTAATATTAAATACTTCTTTCACTGAAAAAGGTACAACTTCCCCTGAATTTGAATGCTACATGATGAATGGGCTTTTCTATATTTTCACCTGTATTTTCATTGATTTTAGACTTATTTGGCCTAACAGAGACTCAATGGGGTAAGAATGTCCCATTATATCTTAATCAGAACAGGTAAAAATATTAAAATATTATAAAATATTGAAGTATGGACCCCAGTCATTGTGGGCAGGGAAGTGGCAGGGGAGGGATATCACTGGGAGACCCCAGGAACAGTAAGAGACAGAAAATGTGGTGCAGGGAGGAAATTCACACAGAAACAGGGGGACAGGGGCCCAATGAGCCTTTTTATTTTTTTCCTGTTCATCTCTGCATAGAGAGTTCTGTCGTGAAGGAACAATAGCAGCAATGGCAGTAACTAACACTTCCTGAACAGTGTTTATGTATACCTGAGGAGTGCGAAGGCAGTAAGTACACTAACGTGGACCAAGTGCTTCATATGGATTATCTCGTTTCATTCTCCCCACAGCTCAGGAATATAAGTATTGTTACTTCAGAGAAGAAAATGTGGAAGGTAAGGAATATGAACAACTGGTTCGTGTCACATTGTTAATAAATAGTGTCTTTAAACTTCAATAGGGTTTTCTGTTCATTAAGCTATGTTTGCCAGGCCCTAAGTTTTGGAAGTCTGAAAATGTGGTCATTGTGAGCTTTGGTAAATCAAGGGTGTAAGTGTCCTAAACTTTCACGAGCATATTCTGCAAGCAGAAATACACCCGTATCCCACTTCACGGCTCAGAAACACACTGAGGGAGGCCTGGATCTGAATAAAAACCCGAATTTAACCTCATTCTCTTTACTTCAAGTGTTCCTAGAAAATCTTCTCATACAAAATAAGTAAATAATTTTTTTCTTAAGAATTTCAGTTTGGTAACAGAAGTGAGTAATGTTTCCTTCAGAGGTCAGAAATATGAAAGCAAAAATTGAAGGAATCACAACAGCTCGAAGCAGCCTTGACAGCCAGGTAGGTACTGGCTGAGCTTCACTGGCTGGGACTTGTTAGCTAAGGCTGAGCTCACAGGCAGCAGGAGAAGCTCATCAGCCCTGCAGGTGGTCATTGGGCCCCAGGTGGCCAGAGTTTCCACCAGGCTGATCACCCGCCCCGATACAGTCCCTCCGGGCACGCACAAGAGGACGACTCAGAGAGTACGTGGTGGCCCATAGTCCTTGCCAAGAACGAGCCCTACACCATTTCCAAACACAGTCGCACCTGGAGATGCTGAATAGGCTTGGATTTGGGAGTGACACTAACTCAAACCACTGTAGAGGGTATTTTGCAAAGTTCAAGGCTGGTGTGACAGTAAACAGTCCAGCACGGTATCCTTTGAGAATGGCTGCTATGACCCTATGAAAACAAATAGAGGACAGTTCTATTAAATTAGAATTTCCCTTGTACTGCCACAGACTAATAAAAATTTCAATATTGCACTTGTCAATGAAAGCAAAGTTCTTTAAATACGATTGTTAAAAATGTTAAAAAGTTTTCTTCATTGAACTCTATGAACAAAGTTAGTTTATAATGATTATCAACAATTTAGCTTAAAGTTTTGATTAGGAATTATACATAGCCAATTCAGTCAAAAGAAAAACCTGATTAAGCACTTATAAAATCTTTTGCTTAGATATTTTCTATTTAATATTTTAATGTAGACCAGGGGCCGTAGCTCCGAGGGCCGGGGTCTTCCTAGTAAGTGTGAAGTCCTGTATTCCATTCTTGGCTCCAAAAAAGAAAAAAAGGACCCTAAAATATTTCAGTGTAATATTAATATAAATAGTAATATAGAATTTTATAGTTAACCTACTTTCCCATTCTTTAGGTTTTATTTACTTTTAATTATTTAATTTCATTGTAATGAAAGTTGGCAATAAGTATATAGAGACACTCCCAAAGTTCCTCTAGGTTTTCTGTTTCAGGGATATTTTCTCCTGTGCATTACAACATGAAAAAGTTCTGAAGCACTGTGAGCTATTAAAAACTTAATTTAGTAGTAAAAGTAGCATCAATCAACCGAATTAGGTTAAAGGATTGTGTAGAAATGCCAAAAGGATAGACAGTGCCAGTCTCATTACTAAATATTTCTGACAATTGAGAAGTGAACACTTTTACAAAATGTTTTACCAAATTAATACGGTGCCAGTATTGTAATCTCATTCATGAGCAGAGATGAAAGGCTTCCACACAAAATATTGATAAATCCAATGCAACACTGCATTTAAAAAGATTGTGTAAAAAGAATAACCTGGGCTTATGTCACAATGCAAGGTTTTTTTAACATGTTAAATATATTAATATGTCATTATCATCACATTAATAGATTTTAAAAAGAAAAGCATCATCACAATAAACCCAAAACTAATTTGATAAAATTCATGTATTCATTAATTGGAAAAAAAAATAACTCTAGGTAAACTTTAAAAAGTACCTTTTTTTAATATGATAAGATATGCTTTTAAAAATCAACAACAAGCATCAGCTTCCTGGCATAATCATATAAAAATCCTTTTAAAATGAAGTACAAAAATATCTACTATCAGGACTTTTGTTCAACAATTTTTAGAACCCCATATTCATACAATAAAGTAAGAAAAACAAAGTGAAAAACACTACAAGAAGGAGTCCAACGTGACTATTCACAAATAATGAGACAACTCCCAGAATGAACAGATTATTACCTGCGCTAATCAGGTCAGGCAATACATCCCATATATACATATGCAGGCATGATGTAATCCATTTTAAATATGACAATATTTTCATACAATACTGCATGGAAATATCATAGCCATGTTTTATATAGCAACTTTCTAAATATATTCTTCTAATCTCTGCATTTTATCAAGTATAAATAATAAAGGACAATATTTAACTACAAGGCAATAAAAATAAAATGAACAGCTCAATTAAAAATGACCAAACAATGTGAATAGAATATCAGGGAAGAAAGACAAGTGACTCAAACATAGATACTTAGTGTGGTTAGAATCCAGGAAAATCCAAATTTGATCAACAGTGAGATATCACTTCGCATTGGACAAGAAATTCACAGATGGACAAAAATAACTATGTTGGTAAGAATGTGGACAATAGCAAACCTCATAAACTACTCTTGGAAATGTAAAGAAACATAAGCATCAAAGAAAATATTTGGTGCCACCTAGTTCAATTTAAAATGTGCACATTTTCGTGCCTGTATCCTTTTAGAGATATGTATCTGAGAAACACTCATCCACATACCCCGGATGATCAGAACACAGTAATATTTGTAGAATCATTGTTTCTAATATCCAAAGAAGTGCAAGGGCTGGGGATTTAGCTCAGTGGTTCCAGTGCCTGCCTTGTAAGCACAAGGGCCTGGGTTCGATCCCCAGTAATGCCCACGAGCAATCAGCACCACATACCACAATGCTACACATGGTGGCTCACACCTGTAATCCCAGCACTCGGAGTGCAGAGGCAGGAGGATTGCTGAATTCAAGGCTGAGTTCAGCACCAGCCCGAACTATAAAGCAAAACCCTGTCTCAAAAAACTAACAAAACAAAACAAAACAAAAACCCACAACTGCAAAAAGAGAGGTGTCTGTCAGTGGAAGAAAAACTGAGGTTAAGCAACAGAATATCATGCAATAATAAACTATAAACAAGTTTTGGATACACATAGCAACACACTCAATCTCAAAAAAGTAATGTTTTAAAAAGCAGGCATAGAAACATAAATATAGATATCATTCCATTTATATAAAGTTTGTATGTTCACAAAATTAAGTGATTTATTACCTATGTATATATGGATATGTGGTATAACCACAGAGGAATGCAAGGAAATTAATAACATGATATTTAAGATTGCAGTTACCCTTGAGAGGCAAAAGATGGAGGAATTTTGAGGCATTATTGTGTTCTACTTCTTAAGCAAGTAGTACATAGATGGCTGTTCATTTTAGTAATAGTTTTATTTCAAAATTCAAAAATAACCTATGCATGGAGGTTATATATCTAATGAGAGCTTTGTCTTTTTTTTTTTTGTACCCTCCACAGCTGATCCAACACAGAGGTTATCTGAGTGTTATTCATTAGTCTCACCTTATATACCTAAACAAAAAGTCAACATAAGCAGAAACAAGATCATGAGAGCTTAATTATATAATCATTCTTTTATATTTAGAGAACTCTCACTAAGTCCAACGACCATCCCTTCATTAGACTGAGCAGTAGCGCCAAGTAGAAATGGAATGGGGACTGGTGGAAGGAGGAGAGGGTGAGACTGAAAAGGGATTACCCAAGGTACCTTGCACCACTTCCTGTTGTTCACTACCTAAATCCAGAAATTCCTGAGTTTCACTCTATCAATTGCTCAAGTTGTCCATTGTTGGAGTAGGTGGAGCAGAACAGCCAGGAGCAGAGAAACAGCAGTTTGAAAGGAAATGGTCCAACAGTACCTTTAAAAATAACTCTGGTTAAACTAGCACAGAAAGACAAGGTCACAATGATCCTGGCCCCAGGGAAGGTTTCTCTCCATTGAACCTATTCTTCCTCTCACAGACAGAAGGTCTCAAGCTTCCTTACATTATGGAGGACGAAGATGCAGGATAACTAAAAATATAAAGCTGTGTTTCAAAGTCATTTTGGTGTCATCTAAAAAAACAGTGAAGAAAAAACTCGATTACCCTGCCAACAGTGTTTCTACCAAAACCACACCTTCCCCCACCTGAACCAATCTCTGTAATCCTTTTACATGCACTTATTAATTTCATGCAATGGGTAGAAATGCTCAATAGTGACATGAAAAAAGTCTGATATAAGAGTGGAAACGTATGCTTTCAAACATTATTTAAAATCAAACTCTCACTAGCTTGGTTGCTGTTTAGTTCAACATAATTTCTTTCAGGACCTGGGCAAGCAATCACACTAATTTCCATGCCCACCACTGTTTAAATAGGCCCCTTAGTTCTCATGAATGACCTTCTATATACTAGGAGAGTTTTTGTGCATAAATCAACTGCTTTTACTCAAACAGAACTGGGACAGACGTGGAAAGGATTGACTATAGCTACGAAGCGGCCAAATTGAAAGAGAAAGAAATTGAAAGCAGCCCTCCCAAAGGGAAAGAAAAACTAGAGAAATGAGGTCTACAAGTAGGCTCTACTCCAGGGGGATCTTACCAGGCTATGTGCTATTGTTTGAGCTGTAGCAGTTTTGTTTATAGCTGGGCCACTGCCACTTCCAGACTGATACAGCTGTGCTAAGGGTTAGTTACAACTTATTTGTGTGGACTGGAAGGGAGACTGCAAAGCAAATAAGCTGTCTACTCTTGAGCACCTTGCTCAAGCAGAGGAGGGAAAACCTAGGTGAAAAATCTAAAGTCAGTGCGAAAGTCTCCCTGTTAGTCACAGTCTTGGTGAGTTAATACATTACATATTTTAAAGCCATTGTTATCCATGTCTTATCCACAGATCAAGAGCTGTAATACTATTTGTTTATTTAGCACAGTGAAATCTCATAAAGGAGGAAACTAGAACATGTACTTGCACAAGTCTGGATCTGTCTTTATGAGTCATAAACAGGACTACAGCAACGACACGCATCCAGCCCTTTGCTCTATCCATGGATAGGAAAATGAAAGCTATTCTTCTCGGAGTCTACTTGCATTCTTTGCCTGGCTGTGCTGCATGATGCAGAGGGCCAAGGCATGCAGGGAGATTCACCCAGGATTTTAGGTGTAGGGCCTGGTTTTGCTACTTAAATGTTCTCAGTAAGTTACTTGACCCTTAAACTGCAGGATTTATTTCTATAAACGGAGATATTGTTAAGAAAGTTTAAATCACATGCAGTTGATAATGTTAACATTTTTGCTTGTTTGTTTGCTGTGGCATTCCGCAGCAGTATCTGCTCCACGGGGATTTGTAAGGATCACTAGGCTATTATTTAAACTTTCCCTCATATGTAAGATTTTTCTTATTTATTCTATTGAAAATATGGGATGACAGTAGAGAAAAGCAGCCCTCTGATGATGAAGAAGTTGCCAAATAAATTACCTTTTCCTATCAAATTTTCTAATAGGATTTTTGTTTTTGTTTTTATTTTTTGAGACATGGTCTCGCTTTGTAGTTCAGGCTGGCCCTGAGCTCAGCCTCAAACTCACATCACAGCAATCCTCCTGCCTCTGCCTCCCGAGTGCTGGGATTACAGGCGTGAGCCACCACGCCCAGCACTGAGGTATGTGCTACTGGTTGCTGCTGGGATGAGTCTCCACACCCAGTATGGTATATGGTTACCAGGGATCAAACCCGGGTCCTTGCGCTTGCAAGACAAGTGCCACAACCACTGAGCTAAATCCCCGGCCCCTTCTTGTAAGATTTGATTGAATCACAATTAAGAAATATTGTCCTTGTCAAGATTTAAGAAGTTCACTGAAGAAGTAACTTATCAAATACTAAGACGTGGAAACATTCAGACCTCATACTATGGAGGCAAAACAAATTTCATGTTTTCTCCATAAAGCCAAATTAATGTTACTGAACTACGAGATTTCATCTTTGGGATCTGATGATGTAGGACTCTACAAAGCACACTCAGTTCTCAAAAAAATAGTAGTTATACAGGGAATTAAATGTCAGTGGCTCTTGTATCCTCTCACATTAACTGAACCTTACAAGAAGTGTAATTGTAATCAAAGAAGTGGAAAAAGGGGGCCAAGCATTTAGCTCAGTGGTTGAGGCACCTACCTTGTAAGTGCAAGGGCTGGGGTTCGATCCCTGAAAACCACATGCAACAATGCTGGGTGTGGAGACTCACACCCACCAGCAATCAGAACCACATACCACAGTGCGCATGCCTATAATCCCAGCACTTGGGAGGTAGAGGCAGGAGGATTTCTGCGAGTTCAAGGCTGAGCTCAGGGCCAGTTTGAACTACAAAAGCAAGACCCTATCTCGAAGGAAGAAGAAGGAGGAGGAGAAGGAGGAGGCGGCAGGAGAAGAAGAAGAAGAAAAAGAAGAAAAGAAGAAGAAGAAGAAGAAGAAGAAGAAGAAGAAGAAGAAGAAGAAGAAGAAGAAGAAGAAGAAGAAGAAGAAGAAGAAGAAGAAGAACCACATCAAATCATGATATGAGGCAGGAGTCCAGACAGCAGTTCTTAACCAGCCCTGATTTCAAAAGTGATTTGAGGAAGAGGATAAAGATAGTGAAAGGCAGTCTGTTCAGGGCTGGGCATTTCTCAAATGCTGTTTTTCCATCCATAGTCTGAGTCCTGAGACAATTGATCTCATCATAAAGTATTTGCAATCAAATTTTTGCCTTCTGAATAATTTATCTGAATTTTTGTTCTGAGGGCATTTCAAGGAAAATTCAATTTCCAGTTCTCTGATTAAATTGTATTTCATTTTACATAACATTTTCTGATAAATGTTTTATAGCCAAGGTAGAAATGAACCTTCTGATATTGTAAGTTGGATCTGTGAATGAGTAAGACACATATTTCATAAAAAGAATAGATCAAAGTAATTAAATTTGTTATATGCTTACAAATTCTCATAGAATTGGTACCTGGAAAATTCTCTTTATTCACTCTGATATGTGTAGCTCACCTTCGATATACAAAGCCTGTCCAGTACACTGGTGTGTATAGAAAAGTGAACACAAACATCCTGTCCTTCACAGAGCTCACCACTGCTCGAGCAGACCCATGGTGCAAAGCTAGAGCAAAGCATGATAAACTCAGAGGAATGGAGTTGAACCCAGTTTCTTATAGGGAAGGGGGTCACAAAATATCAAACTACCAATCACACATGAATTTGCCAGGGGTAGCTTACTGGAGAAAATACAATTTTATTTGAACCTTAAAGATATAATCCTAAACACAATAAATTACACACAGAAGGTTATGTATTACTTGGTTTTATTGCATGGTAAACTCAAAATATAAGTAATTTCAAGAAAAAACTGAAAAGGACAAAAAACAAGGAGAGAGATAGTGTAGAGATAAGAAGGAAATTTGGATATGGAGAGAGATGTGAGAGAAGAGAGAAGGAGAAATGGAAATGATTAATATGGATATATTAATTATGTACTACACACATGTATTAATGAAAATGTTTCATAAGTAGAGTTGTAACCACAAAATACATAAGAAAAGATGCTGCAAACTAATTAATATGACCAAAATCATGATGATATAAAAAGTAGTTTATATTACAGAAACCAAAGCTAGATTGACATGGTAGAACAAAGACTATTGAAATACACAGTAGTGAAGAAACACAGATATTAAGTTGGCCTTAATTATTATAGGCCTTGAAAGTCTTGCTAAGCACTGAGAAATCAATTATTCAAATAATAAAACTAAAAAAATCCAAAATCAGTCCATAGATTTGAGTGGGCCAAATTAAGACTGAGGCTAAAACCTAGCTTGTCTTTTAAAATTAATATTCTTTAGGGTTCACTTGTACTAGTTTGATAAATGTGAAATAACAAAGCATCACCAACTGGGCAGCTTAATGGAAATGTGTTTTCTCATTATTCTGGAAGCTAAGATCAAGCTGTTGGTTTCTTCTGCAAATTCTCTCCTTGGACTTACAAGTGCTGTCTTCTCCTCCGTCCTCACATGCTCTTCCTTCTACACACTTTGTGTTCATATTTTCTCTTCTTGCCAAGATATTCATCGTTTTGAATTATAATGACCCCATCTTAACTAATGCAGCCTCCTGAAAGGCCCTGTCTCTCTCTATATTATTTTACTGTGAGGTGTAGCTGAATTGAAGCTGGGGATAAAATTCAGTCAATATCATTGATCAATATTTATTGCAAAATGAGATGGAGTATTGTGTAAGAAAAGACAAGGAAGGAAGGTGGCAAATGAATAATTCAGCTTAATTTTTACTTGTACATCTTGCTCAGCAAGGTAGATGCTGTCAAGATTACTAGACTCATCCTTTCTACATAGCTGCTCAAAATCAACTATTAGTGATTATACATACTGGATTGTTTAAAGAATGTAACAATACGAGTCTAACATGATATGTATAGTTCAAATAGGTTTATTCTATGGGAAAAGTAAATCAGTATGACTTACAAAGATGAATTCCACATAGATTATGAAATTTACATGTGAAAGATAACACTGAGGTGAATACAGGACACAGGAGTTCTTTCCTGCCAGGATAGATTAGTAGACATCTCTTGAAACACCTGGGTTGGTCATATTTTATCTCTTGACCCTGTGAGTAAACCCTGATGTCTGCTAGGACGTTTACCAAGTGGGTAACTAAGACTAGCTATGAGTTAAGACACATAGTATTTTAAATTAAGAGTGGCGGACTCCTATTTGAAGAGTATATAAAAAACCTTCTTACTCCAAAGATAGCAGACACCAGAAACCCAAAGAATATAGTGACATCATGATCATTCTTATGATCACCTTGGGTGACGGAAGTGAAGGGAGAGATGCAGTCACCAACAAATAAAGTGGCCATGACACTTAATTATTGTTGTTTCTATGGTGATTACTAAGACCAATCCAAAGCACTGATGGGCAACAAGAAATGCTCTACAGTGCCTTATAGATTTCTGTATCTTATATAGATGCAGGGAGATGTAGCTGACAATTAGGTCGAAGTTTGATTCTGTAGTTTTTTCTTTAATACATCAGGCCCCTGAGTCTCTTTTACAAAGGTTGCAGACATGTTGGTAAGGATTCTGACTCTGGTGTTTATGGTAGAATATTTGGACAAACATATGCAACACTGCTAGCTTTCAATTGTCAAGTATCTCTGCATTATTTTACCAGAGACCTTGGTTGAATCATTGTACCCTAATCCATTTTTTGATAATATTAAGACTTTCAAGAGAGTGATTAGCAGAATCTGACTTTCTATCTTGCTTTAAAATCCTACTGTTTAAAGTAGGATCTTCAAACAACGAGACTCAGAGTCATCTGGAAACATTAAATGGTGATTCTTGGGATCATCCAGACCTACTGAACCAGATTCTGCATTTTAGCAAAATCCCCAGGTAATTTTATGCACCTATAAATTTTTAGAGGCATCACTTTGAAATATGTGCTTGTTTTGGAAGAAGCATATGAAGTTGGGGAAGGCCAGCAATCTCACTAGTTTCAAGGGAGTTGGTAAAACTTAAGAAGTTCTTGTTACCCTAAGCAAAATCTCAAGTCTCTACTTGTGTGGTCTTCCATGAACTCTTTGGACTAAAAAGAGGAAAGCTGTAGGAATACCTCCCACCAGTCCCTATAATATTCATTATTTTATCATCTCTATAGTTCTCTCCAAATCTTCCAGTTCTTGACAAAACTTCATCTTTTCTCGTCTCAAAACAAAAACATATGTGGTTCAAAGGTCATGCAAAACGTCTTCGCAGACAGCTTGTCCCTGGGTCTTCCCATGCAGTGCTGTCTCTGTGTAAAGCAGTCTTTCCAGAACACCCTCCCTGCCCTTCGATGGCTGGCTCCTACATGAGGCCCTGGTCTCAGTCATAACATCTCCTGGGGAACATTCCCAGAGCTCATGGTACTGTGGTTCTGAGTTAGTGCTTCTTTCCTGGGAGCCTGCCAGGCACGCTCCATTGTTGGTGTCCTAGTGTCAAATGCACTGAAGTGAAATTGCCGAAACGTCCTGTAAGGGTGAGCTGTCAGTCTCTCTGTGATCACAGCACACACCAGAGCTTCCCACAGGTGCCTGTAGTTATGCAACAAGTGAGTGAATAAATAGAGGAAATCACTTACCCAAGACCATACAGCTCTGCTTTGACCTCCATACCCTTGAGCCTTCCACTGCCCCACATTCCCTCTGGCTCCTTCTAGATAACTCAGAGTCCAAAACAAACATAAAATTGCAAAGCAGAACTTGCAATGTATGTTTTGCCAATGGATTTTGTGTAGAAAATGCTTTTTCATGTTTTATATGTAAAATTCACTTATTTTATAATTTAACATTGCCATACAGAATTAGTTTAATTTCAGACAAAGGAAAAGGTGTCTGTATACTAAAACAGTCATGAAGAAACAAGAGTCTAACATATTCAGTGCTTTAAAATTCACATATATCTACCATTCTTCCTTGGTTGTAAGATATATTACTTTTCTTTTCCACTTTCTTAAATCATTTACAATAAATTCTGGGATTTGTTTTTAGAAATAAGTGCTTATGAGAGTTCACAGTTTATCACTTTCGCTGCAGGTAAATATTTCTTTCACTTTGTGTTGGCCATGGAACACAATAAAAAGTTTCCTTTTTACTCTGACATATTGTATTTTTATTTATTTTTCTTTTAAAAATAAATGCAATTCTGGCAACTCTTCAGATTGCCAGACTTTTTAGTAATCACATCTGAGTTGGGTTTTTTTTTTTTTTTTTTTTTTTTTACATATGGGCAATTTTCATTATTTCAGTCCAGCAGTGACCTTTGGAATGCCAGGATCATTTTCCCTCCCCTTGCTGGTGCCCCCTCAAGACCCAGAAGCATAAACATCTGAGGAACCTCTCAGCATCTTCGCATCTGTTGGAATCAATGATGAAGATGAAGGCGACTGTGTAGTAGATTTTCAACAGGTGTGGAGCTTGGGAAGAGCTGGCTGGTTTTAAGGGACAGGCAGAAATGCAAATGATTCTTAATTTCCAGGCTCTTTGGAAACACTGAGGAAACAAAGTCAGTCTGTTTATAGAAAACTCACATGGAGAAACCACAGTAAGCAACTGCTAAGTACAAGTCAGGCTGGTTTGGGGCTTTGAAGTCTTACCATTTACATTAAGTTCCCATCTAGAACAACTCAATCTTTCACCTGGGGTTATACCTTCTTGGTGTGTCTAGAATCCATAAAATATTATTTATCCCAGGAGTAGCTTACTTGGTTTATGGTTAGTTTTTAAAACAGTACACAATTCTTATGCTCAGTATATCAACAGAGTTGAAATTCTCTTTAAGTGTAATTAGCCCAGTGGAAGTTATTTACCAGGAACAACAATGCAAGAGTATGAAATATCATCCATATTATCTGCTGTACAAAAGACTCCCAAAATCATTGCTTTTCTTTGCTCACTGGTAGTAAAGACTCTAAATTACAGAAACAATAGAAGCACTGTGTTTAACCCAAAATATCACTGAAATCCCATTTAAGGAAAATCTGTTTCTTTCAAATTTCCTCAGAGAAGTACAAAGTGTAGCTTGGTGTGCAGTTATCTGCCAGTATAAATGGATGATTACTTAAATACGGCTTCTTTTACAAGGGAGTTAGAGGACTTTACAAAAGCATCATGCTGTGCTTGCCATGCAGGTGAGCCTCTTGCAAGTAAATAATTTGACTTAAAGGATTGTTAGAAACTTTTCTTATCTCTTTATCTGATCTATAATTGCTATTTTTAATCTGCTTTTTAAGAAAAATCAGTTGGTGTTCGATTCCTTTCCACTATCTTAAAAGTCAGGAATTATCTAATGGGAAGGGAAAGGCGAGAGGGTTCAGGTAAGAGATCACCTTCCTCTAAACACCGAAATACCTTTCCTATGCTCGGAGAATGGGGCTGTATGCAACCAAACTGGCCCCCTAGACCCCTTGACACACCTTGCAGGTCCCACAGAATTAAACTTTGGAAGGGTTCATCTCAGAAGATCATGTTTAGTCTGTTGCACCTATCTTGAAGAAAGGACTTTAAACTTAAAACATTCTGTAGTTCTGTGAAACCAAGGGGCCGATTCTGTCTCTAGGCATGAGCAAAACCCTTGTAAGAGGATAAAATTTCCTTTCACCCTGTGAAACAGTCGCTGTCCTCTTGAGTCACCCTTTTGTAATAAGTTTCTGATATCTAAGAATTAAAATTCTGCTCCTTACACCCTTGCTATCTCACTTCTATTTTCAAGTGTGGAGTGCCTACCTACTGCAGTTTTTCAAAATGTATATCAGACTTTATAAGCATTTTTCTAAGGGGAAGCTTTGCAGACCTTTGAGATCAGGCTCCATTATTTATAACTTGCTTTTAATAGGCCAAACTACCTCAAAGGTTAGTATATATTTTTGTCTGATTTTTGGAAGTTTAGCTTGCCTTGCCAGCCACTAAGCAAGGGCATTCCACTATTGGAGGGGAAGACTACTAGGAACTGGGTGGCCCAGCAAAACTCCATTCCCACTACAGTTTAAAAATGCAGAGAAAGTACCTAGCAGAGATGTATGGTGTTACCTCCTAAAGCCGCAGGCCATGCTGTGGTCACATAACTGAGCCAATCCACTACCATAAGTACATCCCCCAGCTGGTTCCCAGGTAGACTCACATGTTTAATATTTGCTCCCAGATTTCTTTACAGCTTTAGTTCACCATTATTCTGTGAAGCAAGTAGGAATACTTCTCTTTCTTTTACACAATGGGAATGTGACACCAAGAAAGTTTACTAGGTTGGCCCGATATGGCCTCTCTCTTCTGTCAATTTAATGTTGAATCAATTTTTTCCCATTTCCTTATGTAAATGAGCCAACTGGTCTCTGAAAACTTCTCTGTTTTCTTCCTTTACCACATCTTCTCAGTGAAAATAAAAACAATGTAAAATTTAAAAACAACAAAATGAAAATTTTGATCAAAGGTGATATTCTAGATCTCCGGGCAGGCCAGAAGCTAAATAGTTCACAAAAGTCTACCATTGGTCTGGGAAATTACTGGAATTTCCATGAGTGTAAGCATCACCAACAAAGATGATAACTCAAGGAGTCAATAGATTTATGAAATTATTTTAGATTTCTACTATGATTATTCCTTCTCAGTCATCTATTAATAAAGGCCTTATTTTTACTCAAAATATTGTATCAACAATTTGACAAATATAACTCTTTCAGAGTAAACAACTGTGGGTATATATTTTGATGATAACCATCCACAGTATCTCTGGTGCCATTCATGTATCAATAAATAGAATCTAATTCTCCTCTTTCCTTGTAACCAATAAATGCGGTGGAAGTTTGAGTGACCACTAAGTGTAGGTAAAAAAAAAATCACCTGTACATCTCCCCTTGCTGTGTGAAACATTCCTTCTGGAGTCCCAAGCTGCCTGCTCTGAAGCCACCAGACTATGAGGACTTCTGGTCTACCAGAAAACACTGTGTGGAGTAGCCCTGAGACCATGCGAGGAGAAAGGGACCTGCATGGGTAGCTGGGTAGAAAAGGAAAGTTGAGAGAAAGAAAGAGAAGGAAGCAGGGAAGGAGAAAAGAAGTAAGAACAAGAAAGAGGAGGAGGAAGACAAAAAGGAGAGGAGAAGGGGAGAGGGGAAAAGGAAGGAAGGAAAGCCTGACCAGCCTCCACCCAACCAACCAGCTGGATCAACTGCTTTTATTTATCCACAGTCAGGTAAAAATTCAAGTAAAGAGCCGGAGATTTAGCTCAGTGGTTCTGGCACCTGCCTTACAAGGTCAAGGTCCCTAGTTGGATCCCCAGTAACCACATATAACAATGCCAGGCATGCTGGCTCACACCCACCAGGAATCACTACCGCATACCGCAGTGCTGGGCATGGTGGCTCATGCCTATAAGCCTAGTACTTGGGAGGCAGAGGCAGGAGGATTGTTGTGAGTTCAAGGCTCACCTGGGCTACATAATGAGCTCAAGACCAGCCTGAAGTGCAAAGCAAGACCCTGTCTCAAAAAAAAAAAAAATTCAAGTCAAAGCTACCCAATTGAATTCATCACAAATTAATGATCTACTGAAACTCTGAGACAATAGCGTGGTCATTATTGTTTTAAACCAGTAACTTTTGGGATGATTTGTTGTGCTACAGCAACTAGAAGAGACATCATTCCCTGTAGCATAGAAGAAAAGCTTATGAATTTGTTTCTTTGAAAGTTTTAGAATTACTAAAAGATAAAAATTGAAGGAATGGTGATTTATTCATCAAACTACTCATGTCTTTTCATCCTTTAACTTGAATGTCTCATTAAAAAAAACTGGGAAATGATATGGTTTAATACATTACACATGCATCTTACAGCACCAAATTTTGCTAATTTATTCTCCCTTAACAGCATCACCTTCAAGGTGTATAATTCCTTCCCATGTTGGATCTAGAGATCATTTAAATTATAACACATGTTTTCTCTCCAGCCCTAGGAATACCGTCATTTTCTGGATGCAGGAACAAAAGCATCATTTTATCTCCTCACTCATTAGCAATAAGCTTTGCAAAATGTTTTCCTTGTTGCTCTCATCTTGTTTCTTTTGAAATGTATTTATTTTTCTGCGAAGCTGAGTGTACTGACACATGCTGTACTTTTCTCTTAGAAAAAGTGCATATGCTTGACATGGCAGCAGTACGCCTGCCGCTGACGTGCCCCACGGGTGCAAAGTGAATAATTTCCACATTGTGCAGATCCTGCTTTCTTATTAATTTGGCAGTGTGGGTGTTTGGCTGCTTTTATTTATTTATTTATTTATTTTTCTCTGTACTTTACAAGACTTGGGTATAAGGCAAAGTTATATCAATTTTGAGAAAAAAATCAACAAATCCACAAAGATTTCTGCAAAGAATCTGCTATTCATTAGACAGTCTGCTATGCTGGGGTGATGATCCACAGAAGGTATATGCTGGTAGCATTCAAATTGATGGCAACTAAAGTCACCACAATTGATGGCCTTGATTTTTGTCATTTTCACTGATGTCATGAGACACAGCTCCCCCATGGGAATCACTGAGCTATGTGTATGAGAAGCATGAGAAGCATGCAGGAGAGCCCTGACTTCTTGAAAATCGTATTTATTTTAGACATCAAGAGAGCAGTGGCCGTACAAATGAAAAACCAAGCATAGCCTACTTCACTGTAATGAGTCCATCCAAAGAGCCCAGGGAAGAAGTAGGAACAAACTGTATTTTGCAACCTATTGGAATTCTAGTGTGCACCTACATTCAAATGGGACTTCTTCTTTTTCTTTCTTTCTTTTTTTGTTAATATTTGGTCACTTGCTATTAAGAGCTTTCCATAAATTTATTATCATTATTTTTTATTCACAGTTGTTAAATATCCCCACATGTTCCCTGAGCTTCTCTCAGTTTTCCTGAGTTGTCTGTGTCCTTTGAAAGCAGCTCAGTAATTTACACGCACTTAATACTCTTTCTTAGGCAATGAATGCGTAGCTTCTAATATCGTACAGGGCCTCATTCATGTCCTCTTTTAAAAACACTATCACTAAACACTACCTACATTCAATCTGCCTCTGATTTTGGCAGAGCTTGAAAACAGTATGAATCCAAGATACACCATTAGGTTAATATCAGATCTTATTAAGCTATATTGCTTTCTAAGCATAAGGCAAACAAAGTAGACTTATTAACAACTTCCCTGAGTCATAAGGAATGATTTATTTTTGCAGCAGCTAGTTGTTAAATAAAGTTGACTGTCTTTTCACAATGCTTCTGTTTCATTGTGTCATATGTCTTTGCTGTTCATAAAAAAAAAAACAATTCTGCTTTCAAGGATGTGAGAAAATAAACTGTAAAATAAAAACCTTATATTTATCTCACACTTTCAATGGTATAAATAAGATTTTTTTATAAACACATTTTATTTAAAGAAGAATTCTACAAGGCTATTTATTTTAAGATGCTCTATTAATTTGCTAAGTTTCATATTCAATATTGGTAGAAAAATAATTCAAAATTAGACTTGAATTTATATAAATCATAAAATAACCGCATATTTATTTCAAATCTCTACTTAAGTAATTAATACTTATGTGATATTAATATTGACAGCAATCAAGCTTAAGGTTTGTATTATTTATTTTTTTTTCCTTCTTTATTTCTCTGGATATACCCACTTTTGGTTTGGATTTCCAAAGCAAACCACCGCTGTTTGTCTTTTTACACTGCTGTACCTCTTTCAAAAAATAAAACCTAATGAAATTCTGTGATATAGAAAACAAAATGAGGATCATTAGGAACTGAAAATGCACCGACACACTTAGTTCTGTCACTTTTCTTTAGAGAGTAGTTAAAAGTAAACAAAACCTTTTTAAGAAGAGACATTAAAGTCCTACTTATCTTTTTTTTTTTGATAACTTGAACTAGAGAAACTTTTAAAGTATGCTATAATTTGATTAGGTTTATATATAACACAGAGATATTTAAATTTTTCTGCAGGTTGTGATTTCATACTAGAAATGGACTATTAGAAATGACTAGACTTCGCCTGCTCAGGAAGATTCAGGCAAGTAGCCGTTTAGAAGTGCTCACTCCAGCATGAGGTCGAGCAGATTCAGTGAATTAAAACAATGGAAGATTCACCAACTGCTTCCTTTTGGGAGGGAGCCATGATATCAAGAAATTAAATATTCAGAAAATAGACAATTGTTAGAAAAGGCTAAAAAACCTCTCTTCCTTTTTTATGAAATTACCAACAGCATGGATTGACTATTCCCCCAAAAGAATAAATAGGCAATTGTCACAAAATGAACTCTAAAACAGCTATTTTTTAATGATTAATGACATTTCTTAGAGCAATATAAGTTGCTACCACTGGGCAAAAGACTCATCATGAAACGCTTTCTCAAGCTACATGTATAAAGTCATAGTACAGACTTTCTATATTGTATAGCAACCATATTTTACTTTTGACATTATGATAATAAATGAAGCACATCTCTTATCTAACAAGATAAAAACTTCAAGTCTTCACATATTTGCCTGGACGCATAACCAGCTTTGCTATTCTTCTAAGATATGGAATAGCTTATATTGAAATTGTATGCAAAATTCTTTCAGAAATTGTTTTTTTCCCACTAAGAGTTTCCCTAAGTTGCAGCTTTCTGCTCACTTTAAATGCTGAGTTTGGCAGAGAAAACATTTAAGAAAATGACAGAAAAATGAGTCATCAGAAACTTCAAAGTAAGGCCTTATAATTCAGAATTTGTTTCTAAAAGTCTTCCAGAACTAAACCACACATGGAGGTATTTTTCTCCTCATTTCTCCAAGCAGAAAAGGCTGTGTTGTAGATCGCCCCAGTTTATTAATTTTGCAATTGATTATACTGATTGCAGAAAGATTTCCATTGCAAAAACAGATTTTTAAAGACTAAAAAATATGACAATTATGCAGGTTACTTATTTAGCAAATAAGCAGCCATGGATTTTTAAAGTAGAAGACACTTAAAAGCATAGTCATTTGCCCCTTTGCTTCACCTATCTGAAATTTCTTTTCATGTTTTTAAAATATAAAGGGAGAGTGCATTTTAAATGATGCTAATCAAGATCTTTCGTGCAACAGTTCCAAAATCTGAGATGAATGATTTGTGGGAGCACTTAAAACTTGTGGGAGAAGATACTTAACATACAACATTGTCTTGCTAAAGTATCTCCACCCAATTAAGTAGAGTCTGAGCTTCCAAAGGGAATCAAGAAATCCTCCCTGAATAACTTCTGGTCAACATGCTCTTACTTCTTGTTCTCCAGGAAAGGGTTCAAGAGAGAAGCTGGGGTATTGTTATCTGCCCCAAAGAAGGAGTACTCAGCATACTTACTGTCAGGGGCCAGGAAGGCCAGATGACCAAAAGCTCTGACTCTGTCTCCACAGAGGACCTCTTGACATTACTTTCATCTATCCAAGGTGCCCTTAACTCTTACAATACATATGAAACAAAAGATGAATGAAATCATCCTTGAATCCTAACAAAATCCAGAACCAATATATTGTTTAGTGGGGCAAAGATTCATTTGTTTTCTGATAGCAACACCTTAGCATTGTGATCTGTGACTGACAGTATGACAAGCTTAACAAAAATGTGTATGCTCAACAAATGAATGAGGCAAAGGGATCAAATGAGAAACTTGAGAAAAATTCAGTTAAGGGGCTCAGCGTGGATCTACTCAATGAGAAACAGCAGGAGTCTGGAGGAGCCAAGGAACCTGTTTCTAACAAGGAGCCTCTATTTCCAACAAGGACCCAGGTGAATCCTAGGGTCAAGCCATTTATTTGGCTTAGAAGCTAAAGAGATCAGGGATAAGGTCTAATCTACCACTTAATTTGGAGTGACCTTAAACTGACACCTTATCAGATTCTGATTCATTCATAAACAAATAGTTTAGGAAGTCTATGCTTTGTGCTACTGTAGGCAGGAGGAGCAAGCCACTATCAGCCTTGCCTTTCTTTCTCTCACAGATCTTTATCTTTAAAATGGAAATAGGTGACGCCACCACCCAGGCTAGGTGTAGAGTCACACGCAATAAAGATGTAAATTTAAACTCCAACATCAAAGTCTTTGCCTGGAATTTGTTTATTTAATGAGGCCCATTTATATAGCAGCCCGGAGACTGAAACGCATGCCAAAGCTTCCTGAAAATCATCTCTGACATCTCACCAAACTGTTTCTGAAATCTCCCATTCATTGGTCAAGAAACAGCATTGTCAAATATGTGTGCTATAAAAACTTATTTTCCCATTTGGTATTTCTAGTACTCAAGATTCTATATTTCACCTAAATTGTGAAATTTGTAATTATTACCAGAGTGATATATGAGGTTTTATCTCCCAGATATTTCCCATGGGCATGTTATGTAATCTTAACAATTCATTTAGGAAAAGTGGAATTAATGTTATAATCCCATTTTATTGATGTTCAAAATATTTTTCCCAAGCATTATCTTGAGAAACGAGAACCCACAAGGAGTGATTTAAAAAATATATAGTGGCAAATGTTTAACAAAGTCTGACAGAATAAAGCACATTACGATTAATGTCCCTCAAAGTACTACCCCTCACTTCAAACACATCTGTTCCCCCACTCTTGCCACTTTCTGGTTCAGTTCTGGGAGTCTTCATTCATGTCTCATTGAGGTATAATAAATAAGGAAGACAGTAAATGTTGCTGCTGAGTGTCTTCCAACAGAAAGTCAGGCTCATGAAAACATTAAAATGTGTCATCCAGCTTGTGCAAATGAGGCACTGTGCAAATTTTGGATTCTTTCCCATAAGCCAAAATTACCATGAAAGGTAAATATTTTGAATTGATTCAGGGCAACAAGGAAGCCACAACAGCATATTCAAAAATATTCGTGAAAAAGGACTTTCCAGAACTGTTAGAAATGGGGAAAGAATGATGGAGTAAGTGTTAAAAGTAAGGGTATTTTGAGGGGAACTACTAATGATCTGTCATCTACTACAATATTTAGTTTAACATTCACCATATTTTTGATCATACCTGTTTTCTTTCTACTAGATATGACCTCTTAAACAGTGGCACTAAAAACAAGAACAAGGTCTTCTATGGCTTTCTCTACTACTTGTGTCATCTCTGGATTGTCACATGGAGTTTGTCAGGCATGCAAAACTGGGCCTTGTCCCAAACAAAAGAACCACACAAATTCAGAACTCCAGACACCCAAAGTTAAAGGAAGAAAGGTTTATTTAGCTCAAAATTTGTAGAAGTTTCTGTCCATAGTCAGCTGGTTCCAAAGCAGGGTGGCATAGCAGATAGGGATTTCAGAAGAGAAACAGCTCACGGTGCGCAGAAGGTAGCAAAGCAATAAGGATCAATCACAACTCTTTCTGTCCTTTCCATCTTATCCAGGCCACTCAGGACACATAGAATTCACATCCTAAATCTTAGTGCCCTTGACCTTTAGTATGAATCAATTCCAATGTCACACATTCTAGATTCAGCCACTTCTCCAAAGCCCCACCTATGAACTCATGAGGTTTTGGGGGACATCTAGACATAAGCCATAAAATTCTGTTCTTGGTCTCCTAAAGATTCACATAATCCCCCAATGCAAAAGGCATTTAGTCCATGTTTAAGACTTGCCACTATTCTAACAGTTTTAGCATTGCTAAAAGTTCAAATCCAAAACCTTTTTGGAAATTTAAGGAAAACTATTAGCTTCAAGATCATATATAGATGAAAAGAAAGTTGAATTTTCAACTTAGTGGCACAAAATATACATTTCTATTCTAAAAGTTACAATAAGGAAGATATCAAGAAATAAGAACAAAGTAAGACCAAAGTCCAGCAGGGCAAACAATGAATTGCACAGTTCCACATCCAGCATCCTCAGCAATCTGGGGCAAGTGGCGAACTCCAAAGGGCTTGGTAGCTCCACCACTGTGGCATTTCTGGTGGTTGTAGCTCCCGTGAATTCTTTTTGGGCTATCTCTGCTTCCTCTTTGCAGTTTTCCTCAGATGACCCATATCCTTGTTTTCTCCAAAAGTTTGGGAGCTCCCCTGCACCTTTGCCTTTACTTTCACAGTTTCACCTATTTCCCTCTTACCAGTAAATTTCCCAGTCTTATACGCCTTCAGGCTGGAAGCCTTCCTGATTTCAAAACTTTTGCATTCTACATGAACCTAAAACTGAAGCCACACAGATGATGCCAGTGTTTGCCACCAGCTGGAGCACTAGCTAGGCTTCCTTGTCTCCTAGCTATAGGGATCAAATGCCTGGATCACAAGTGCCTGGATTCAATCCCAAGGATCAAATTCTCTAGGCTGCCACCATCTTGGAATATAGTACTCTGAGGTCTCTTCTCAAAGCAAATTCTTTCTCCTGTGCAACTCTGGGGCTATAAAGGCTAGAGTCCTGCAAGTTCTCGTGATGTCTTCAGCCCATCTCTTCTGTTGTTTTCTTCTGAAATACTTGGCGTATTCTTTCTAGTCTTTTCAGCAACCAATTTCTCCTCTCTTTCATCCTTGTAGGCCATAGTTTTACTGAAGCTTCCTTTCTAGCCAAACTCATAATGTGTTGAATCATTTTGCTGGGCTCGTTGATTTTGATTCTACACATTAATTTAGCTAAAAACTCCCAACAGTAGTCATGTCACTCGCTCAACATTAGACTGCCTTGAAATTTCCTCTGTAATATTAACTAATCTGATGCCCTTAATCAGCCTCACACAAAGTCTCTCTCTAAGCAAATGCAGACAAATGTTGTGCCAAGCCATAACACATGTCACCTGAAGTCGAACAGCCAGTGCAGTCCTTGTTCTTAGCAGAAACCTCCCAAGCCTGGTCTTTTCCAGTGGGATTTCTATTTGCTTTTTGATCTTCTGAGATCTGACCAGAATCTCCCATCTAGTGTAGTCTAAAGTATTCCAGCTCTACTTTTTCAGCTGGCGTCTCTAAACTTTTCCAAATTCTCCTTCTTCCCCCAAGCCCAATGTCTCCTTAACCATGTGGTCCAATACATTCACAGCAACAGACTCACTTCTCTGGTAACAAATTCTATCTTAGTTTCTTTTCTTATTGTTGGAACAAAATACTCAATACCTACAAGTTAAGGGAGGAAAGTTTTATTTAGCTCAGAATTTGTAGAGATTTCTGTCCATGGTCATTTGGCTCTGAGGCAGGGTAGCATGGTGGACAAGACTGCAGAGGAGAAACATGTCATGGCAGGGTGAAGCTAGCAAAACAACAAGGGAAGACCACAGCCCTTTCTTTCTGTTATATCTTACCCAGGCCACTTAGAGCATGTAGCCCTCACTCCCTTTATCCTAGTGCCCTGATCCTAGCACCAAATCATGAATTGATGCCATCATCACACATTCTAGATCCAGCCATCTCTGACAAAACCCACCATGACATCATGAGGCTTTGGGGGACATTTTAACACAAGCCATAACAGCATGTAATAAACCATCATTTCCATGAGTGATTTGTGAATGCATGAGTAAGTGAATGACTACAAACAAACCACAGGGAGTTCTGTAGTGTCTTATGTTTTCCTGAAAATATTCCAACAAAGCATCAGGATTACTTCATTTTCCTGAGTCAGTCATTTGCTTACTTTTGAATGCACTAAGATGGGTCTCTGGATGAAAATACAAGCTTTCATTCCTACAGCATCCAAACTCTTAATTTCTCCTTAAAATACTCCATCAAGTAGTTTGCTCATAGCCACTAGCAAGTTTAAGGATCAGAGGCTAAAGGAACTCTGGGGCACAAAAGTATTTCTTTACCAATTACTTTAGCTCTTTAAATTTTAGCTCTTTTCTTTGTATCACTGTGTATACAATAAAAATGAAAAAAGTGTCATCATCAAGGAACTGAAATTTGAGTAGTTATAATATACACATGATAAAATTCCATTAAAAAGGAAAATATCAAGTGTCCTGGTTATTCAGGAAAAAAGGTGACTTCCCAGTTCTATGGTCAGGAGTCAGATGGATGGGCAGGCAGTTTCAACAGGCATATCTTAAATGAGGTGGAATTTAGATGCACCCCAAACCTAGAGGAATATCAGCTGCACCTAATTTGTAAGAAAAAGGCTCAATGACCACAGTCAAGATTGTTTTGGGGGTCAAGGGTACCAGGGATCTGGGCATAAGCCTGAGCTACAAGACTGTAATGCTGTTTGCTTTAAGGAGGCCTCCATTCTTCACTACAAAGTGTTGAGATCAACCCTGCTGCGGAGGGAGGACTGATCTGGAATTGGAGTAGTGTGGGTCCTCCTCAACCTCCTATAGCTGAGGAAGGTGTGGAAAAGTAAGAAAGTCTGTGCTGATTCCTACATTTCTGATTATTTTATTTACAGTTTATTCTTTAAGATAGGTTTGTGTTCGCTGTTGTCATCACTTGAACACAATCAAGATGTGTTCCTTCTTGTTTTGCATCTTGTTCACACATACTAGAAAAATAATAAATTCTTGCTTTGGATGTGGATATGTACTATTTGGGGTTCCTTTGGGTTTTTGTGCTAGGTTCACCTATCCCCTTTCCTATCCAGGTGAGTAATTCATGACACTCAAGAAGGGGCAGGAGGACATACCTAATATATTTCCTGCCTTCACCTATTCAATGCTTGGAAGCCTTTTTTACACCTGAAAACTTATACATTTTTCAAAAGGACTCCATACTAACAGGAATATCTTCAACTTTGTTCTTTTCACCTTTACTTTCTGGTGAAAAAAAATTGAACAATTAATAGTGAAGACCTCAGGTGACTGAGATTGTTGGAGGCCAGAGAAACAAATTCAGTTACACTCTCCTGTCCCTTCTGACTAGGAACTATTCACAATAGAACCTTAGCTACTTTCTCTTCTTGTTTCTTCTGAGGGCTAATGTCCTGGGAGCACTGAGATTTCATGGAAATTATGTCCCTTCTCTCCACCTACTTGCATGGCAAGGTATTTTGTGTACCTATAAAAAGCATAAAAAATAATGCCATTAATCATCATGTCACTCATCCATCTCCTATCATGTCAGAGACATCTTAATATAGATTTAGGCTAGGGACTCTGAATATTCAGATGGTACATTTAAAAGCCAACTTGTGTACCTTGGGAAAGAAATGCACTGCTGACACAATCCTTGAAAGCCTTCAGTACTTGTTGTAATCCTAACTTTCATCAGTTCTGTGATACTGCTTATTTCTTCACTAAGTCAGCGACTTTTCTCTCAGTAGACCATTTCAGCCAAATGAGGAGACTGAAAGGATTTCTCTCATTTGTATTAGTTTCTTTTGAATATTCTATTGTCAGTAGATTGTTATCCATGGCTGGAGGGAGGAGAGGGGACCATTAGTACCCACCTGGCCCCTGCAGCCCTGGCTCAGGTCGCAATAGTACTATGAGAAGAAAAGGCCAACTGGTCATTTCCGCAGGTAACACTTTTTCCATAGATGACTCAAAACCTCCTATTTATTTATAATTTTCTATAGAAGGGTATAATCCATATCTGCTTTATAAAATATTTATTGGTTTCATAACTATTTTACAACATGAAAAATTATCTTAGACCAGTTGTACAGACACCCTGCACAGCATCTCCTGACACATTACTAAAACTGAAATATGATTGTATTGCCTTTAAAACATTTAATGTCACCCACAAAATCAATGCATATCTCTCTAAAAACTAAAATTAACTCATGCTAATTAGAGTAATTACTCTTCCTTCCCATAGCTTTCTAAAATATATTACATAAAGACATTTCACACATTTTTAAAAAATGGAAATTTAAATTATTTACTTTCAGAGAAAAGAAAATCACCCTGATACTAATATGCAGATGTTTTGCCTTTTCTTCCCTACATGACATTTCTCTGACTCCTGGTCTAATTCTTGGCTGTTATGTGATACAAAGTATATTTTTCAAAATAAACTAAGATTGCATTCATCCCTATGCACTCATCAGAATCTAGGTCCAATAGTCCACTGACAATGCCGTACCTTCAGCTTAAGTTACACTCACCTTGATGGGAAGAGTGGGACAGATCTGTATCTCACATGAACTGAACACTTAAGTCTCACCACACAGGTAATTAACCTTGAGTAGTATAAGAACTTTCATGTTTCTTTCCTAAATTTTGCCTCAGGTATTAACCACCCAAAACGTAGTACACAGTCTTTAACCATCTCTAGCAAACAGCTGGGCAGCATTCCAGTGATATAACAAGAACTTTACTAACAGGACTTCCAGAAAATCAAAAGTTAATTTGGATTGCTAATATTTATTGGGTGATTGGAGCCTTTTGGAGTGGAAAGAATTCTTAAGCTAATTAGAAATACATAGGATTAGGATATTGAGTCTGGCATTGTTTCCTCTGAAGTGTTAGATTAGAGCAGGTTCTAAAAAGACATTTTGGCCGAGCATAAATGAATCGGCCTCCTTAGTTTGTACTGGATTGTCTTAGTCTCAAAGAACATTCTGATCATCACCAAAATTTGACACAACCTTATGGAAACATGATATTTTCAGCTTGTCTTTAAAATAATGTAAGTATGCAGATCATAATTCTAATCTCAGTCCTGAATATGCTAGACTTTTCTGGTCTAGGAGGCTATGGAAGTATTAATAATACCTTGCATAATGCATCAACTGACTGACACTCCATCACAGTCTTGGAATAAAATATGTTGCCCTAAAAGGGTTTTCATATTATTTATCTCCCTGTGAGTACCCTAACATGACAGATGATCTGAAAGCCCTCTGCTTAGCAGAATGATGCTAATTAGTTTTGTTTGATAATTCAAATTTCAAGCTTCTTCCTGACTTTTACCTAGGGCATACAAGGAGATGCCATCATCAGAGTGTCCCCCCAAACTCATTTGTTGAAATTTAAAGCTTCACAGTAGAATGTTAAGAAGCAGAGTTCTGAGGGGAAAGAGATTAAATTATGAAGGTTCAAGATAAATGAATATATTAGTGCCAATGAAGTGGCGGAAAGAAAGAGCAGAGGCCCTCTACATCTCTCCGTCCCTTCTGCCACATGAGGAAAGTGTGTTCATTTCCTCAGGGGTACAGTGCCAAGGTGCCATCTTGGGAGAGAGACGAAACCCTCAACCTGCTGGCACCTTCATCTGGGACTTCCCTGCCTCAAGAATTGTGAAGAATAAGTTTCTGTATTTTTAAAAAATAAATTTAGCCTTTTGTTGCAGCAATGTGAGCTGACTAAGACAGGAGTAGTGCTGAGAACACAGCAAGATGTACAGACAGCAGCTGCCACCAGAGACCATGACTGGGAGGAAGTAGGAAAGAGTTACTGAAGTTGCCTCAGGATTTCATATTTAATAAGTGCTTGGTATATTCCAGGGTTAAACATTTTTCATGCTCCACTTACTTCTCAAAGCCACACGAGGTTGATTCTATTATTATCCTTGTTTTTCCTATGAGGATTTTGAGGTTTAGAAAATCAAGTGGCCAGATCTCTTCCCACAATCTGTCTGAGTGCAGTTCTAGGTGTGGCTAGGCCAGCTAAGAGTTCATGGACATTGTCTCTGGCTGTAGCACTGAGCATCATATCCTTTTGGTTCCAAGAGGTAGAGTGTCTTCTAAACAAAGCAAGCCTTCTGTGAATTAGTGTTGACCAGGAAATCTAGAAGTATTCTTTTGAGTAAAGATGAAAATGTCTTCATTAAACAGAACTCAAAATGAAGACATGAATATAAGTATTCTGTAACAGCTGTCCAACATCCTGAAAAGCAGTAATTACTTGCTCTCTTTCAAGACTACCATTGTCCAGTGAGTATGATTTCTAACACTCAAATCACTAGAAGGGACTTGTATGTATGAAGACAATAGTCTTAAGTTAAATTCACAAGAAATCAATGAGCTCTGCCTTGGCTCACTGGTCCCTTCCCTGAACTGAGACTCCCAGAAAGCATGAATCTTCCACCAAAGAATAAGGAGCAGGAGTCAGTGTGTTTCTCTTTGCTCCTAATTTCCCCTTAGGATCACTTAATTCTTGTGTCTCAGCAGGTGAGTAACACAAGGTTGATGTTGAACTCTTCAAGAAGCCACTGGTGCTCATATTATATCTCCTGGAGATTTATAGATCTGTGGAGTATAAAGCAAAGCTCACTAAAAGCCAAGGCACGTATTGCTACATACATGAAAATATTTATTCAAATACCGAGTGTGCCTCTTCCATACATGTGTCCGTGTGTCATGTATGTGAATAAATGTGTGTGAGCATACACATTCTCCAGCTCACGTTTAAATGTCATATGGAGAATTTCATAAAACATTCCATTTTACAGTTCAGTTCCTCTGTTCCGGCTGTCAGTGCTCCCACTGGCATGACTGAGGGATCTTTCAGTTTCTTTATCAATATGACAAGAAGAGAATTCGCTTGTATTGGTATCTTTACTTTGAAGTGAAGTGAAACCCCACCGCTTTTATTTTGTTGGTAAAAATCTGTAAGAACCCTCCTATCTTTGACCCCATATGGAGTCCTATAATCTAGTCTCACTTGGGGCACCAGAACCTTTTAGGCCATCACTGCTGAAATTGGTACTGGAAAGGAAAATAATATCTCTCAGAAAAGTCAGAGAGACTAACAGGAAATTGTGTGAGGAGAATATTAGAAAGGAAAAAAGCAGAGAGAGATTTTTGTGTTTTGTTTTTACTCACACTTTGAAAGTTAACTCTTTGATGTTTATTTATTCCTGTTTCTCCATTTTGACTTGCATCAGTTTTTTAAATATCAGCTTTAAGACCATTTTAAAAAACTGAGAAAACAGTTATTCTGAGAAAAAAGTTTGTTTGGCACTCACTTCACATATTGGACATACTATCCAAGAAGTTTCACATCAATATCCATGAAATACAAAATCTGAGATGTCCAAGTAGACATAATGAACAATGTGGAGCATGTATTGATCCAATGTGGGGTGGAAACAGCTCCGTTTTTATTTCCTGTATCATTCATACCCTTTATATTGAAGTAAATTATGTATTTATGTGAATTTATATAATAACAAACATATCAGAAACCTAAAGAAGAATAAATAGAAAACATAGTTTTTTCAAGAAGATGTCAATGGGACTTCTACAGCAAGCTCTTGTCTTCCAATTACTCCTTGTGAGAGGAATTTCTGTTCCAGGACACCAGGGTAAACTAGATAGCCCTCTGTGCACAGGACATAGCTAGACTGATCAACCCTTTACTCGTCATTAGATGCAATGGTCCTCCTCCCACTTGAGCCTTCAATAGTTTTTGACTACTGACTATTGACTTTTTGGCACTGCCTCTTCCTTATTTAATTTTTTGTAATGTCCTTTCTGGGTTCTTTTTTGCAGTAGGCACAAGTTTAGATGTCTCTTTCAAGGGTCCTGCCTTCATTCCATGCCATTATGTGAACACGCCTCAAAACTCCTCCTGAGCCATCTTCTCTCTTTTAGAGGAAATCTCTTCCATTCACAGAACGTTAGCAATCACCACTCCTCTCTATCACACTTACCACTTACATGCTCCCATAAATTCCCTAAAACCTCAAAATTCTTGCTGTACTTACCTGAGAAGATGTCTGGCTAATGCCCCAAAGTCTGTATCTGTCATATTAAAGTAAATTTCTCATCTTATTTTAGGCAAAACCTTTCTCCAAACTCTTAACCTAAAAATCATTTAAAAGTCATCTCCCCATTATTCACATCTAATAAATTAAAATATCTGGTTACATTTTTATTTGACATACATTTTCCTTTTTTTTTTTTTTCTTTTGAGACAGGGTCTCACTTTGTAGTTCAGGTTGGCCCTGAGCTCAGCCTCAAACTCACATCACAGCAATCCTCCTGCCTCTGCTTCCCGAGTGCTGGGATTACAGGCATGAGCCACCAAACCCGGCACAGTGGTATGTGGTAGTGGGCATGAGTCTCCATGCCCAGTATTGTATGTGGTTACCGGGGAATTGAACCTGGGCCCTTGCACTTGCAAGACAGGCACCGGAACCACTGAGCTAACTCCCCGGCCCCAACATACATTTTACTTTCAAGCTTTCCTGTTTACTCTACATGCTGACACCCCAACCTAGACATGCACTTTTTCAAAATGGTCAGCAAGAGATAACACAGCTTATCTGCTGTGAGATGCAAAGGAAAGCTCTAGCCCAGGTGGGGGGTCTTTGTCAGCTGCGTGAGGTCAAACATAGGGTGATAAAACCCACCCGCTCTAGGTCAACTTGAACGGACTATACCAGGTTAGGACACTTCAAGTTCTAAAGAGTCTAGTTGGAACACCAGAGACTCCCCAGCCATGGGAAAAACTGTTGAATGAGAATTTGCATCAAAGCTACAGGAAATCACAGAAAGCAAGGCACAGTGGCCTGAACCAAAGAACAAATGGGTGACTTCACCTATACAGCTATTGCATGAAGGAAGACTTTAGGAGGTCAGAAGTTCCACATCACATTCAAAAAGACTTGTCCTCAGAAAGACATAACTCATAGTTTTTCATTATTTCAGATCTCCAGTCATCTTCTTATAATGGCCTCTTCACTATTTCCCTTGACTTAGATCTGTTCTCATCAATTTTTCCTAACTACCTTTTCTAGACAACTACTTGCAGCATGTTACATACTTCTCCGGTTGGCTGCCTGAAAGAGGTTAACTCCATGTGCCCTAGAAACAGGTTGGTCTCTAAACCTTTCCATCTGCTACCTTGTAACATTAACTCCTCTCCAAAGGAGCCCATCCTGCCAATTCCATATTTCTGTGATTTATCACATCATCTTTAATGCCACTACAAAAGTAAACATTAAATAATTATTCAACAGCTAATGTGGGTGTCAGGATGTATTCTTCACTTTAACTAGACAATGTGTTTATTCTAGTTTTTATGGTTTGAGATGGTTGGAGCGGGTTTTGATAAAATCAAGATCTAAAGATACTGATTTTAAGAAAGACCTATAAATGTCAATGAACCATGCAGAATCAGCCGATTAACATGGATATGTAGGTAAACTCTTAAAAAAAATTTGCTTTAAAAAGTACAAAAGTGACAGTTACCCAAACTAGGAAACATATAAAAAAAGTTAGTATGCGAAATGTGTGGCTTTAAACACCTCTCAGGAGCAAAATACGTGGTGTACTTCATTCACAAGGATTAGTACTACCAAACAATGCTAAGGTCTAATTTCTTTTACCCAAGAGTAAGCTTTTGAGATCAGTGAATGTGGCCTTCATCTTTGAATCAACAGAGTGCATGTACTAAGTAGCCAATGGACCACATTCACACTATAGGTTGAGAGTAAAGCTTAGTGGTAGAATATTTGTTCCTCAGGCTCAAGGCACTGAGTTCACTTTCCAGCACTACACACACACACACACACACACACACACACACACACACACACACGTGAAAGGAAAAGAGAAAGCAAGCCACAGATGATGGTACATGACTATAATCCCAGCAGTCAACACACATGAGGATTACTTCAACACACATGAGGATTACTGCAAGTTTGAGAGCAGCCTGGACTATGTCAAGAGTTCAAGACCAGCACAAACTACATAGCAAGACCCCATCCAAAAGAAAAAAAAAATTATCATCGGCACTTGCTGGTATGAGTTATTTAGCATCTTGACACATCAGTTTTTTCACGAGTAAAAGTAGGATGATTATTACTACCCATGAAGTAAGTGAGAGAATAGAATAAGGTTTGTACGTGACATATCTGGCTTGCTGTCTGCAGTTTCTGTGTTAATCTGGCATGGTGCCGAGTATATAGTTGTGAAATACACTTGTTCCTCCCTTCCAGATGTAGATAACCTGGAGTATTTGTGCTCTGGTGATCAAGGGATAAAGCATTGCAGGAATATGCAGGACATTGTCTCATGTGATTCTAGCACCTCTGAGCAGGCTCCAGGGACAGGAAAGATAAGAGCCAGCAACATGGGGGACAGATATGTCATGCTCACATGAGTGTGCAGTGGTGATTGGTGTCATTTGTTCTAGTTCAGCTTGTAAATCTGTTTTAATTTTTCTGTGAATGGCAAATGTTCTTTGGCAAAGTAAACATCCAAATGTGGCATAAACAAACAGCTTTTTCTGAAAATATTTTTTTAATCTAGCCCCTCCCCCACTGTCAAGAGGTCCTCCTACACACACACATAAAAAAAAAAAAAAAAAACAACTAACTTGACAAGTTGAGCATTAGCAAGCAGCACCTTGTTACATTAAAGAACAGTTGATCAAGGATGCAAATGAGTATGTTTATTATTAATTCACTTTGAAAAATAAGAACTGTCAACCACCTCTTTCCACCCCATCTGAATCTTGTCAAATCAACAAAAAACATCTGAAGTCTTAAAACTGTTGCTGGCTCTAGGTTTGATATTTAGACCTAATGATGGAAAGTTTCACTATTTTTTAAAATCATTTTTGGTATGCTAATCAATAATGTTTTCCTTAATATTTAGATTTACCATAAAATATGGTAAAATGTCTGACTGCAAAGGCAAGTTGAAACTTAACCAGTCAACCACATGGCAGTGACCTGCTGCTCACCTCCTCTACACATCGGCACAGCGCCTGGAGCCCATCAGCCAAATGGATAAGAAAGAGTACTAGCCACTGGATACTGCTCTGGAGGCTCCTCAGAACCTCTCTTCTATCCAGGCGAACTTCCTGATATATCTCTGTTCTTCTCTGACCTTGACACCTCCAGAAATAAAATAGTGAAATGTTATTTCTTCTCATCCACATTCAGCTTCTCTTTAAAAAGAAATATAAACTTGATAGATAAAATGTACTTTAAGGATACCATGATCAAGTAGGATTCGACCCAAGGATGCAGGGAGGGTTCAACATATGCAAATCAATGAATGTAAAATATGACCCAAATAGAAGCAAGGACAAAAATCACTTGATCATCTCAATAAATGCATAATAATCTATTGACAAAATCCAACATCCATTCATAATTTTAAAAAAGAATTCTGAGGAAAATATAGAAGGATCTTATTGAAATGTGATAAAAGCCATTTTGGGGGAAGTGCTGGGGATTGAACTCACTCCTTACAGTTGTGAGGCATGTTCTGGAACCACTGAATGAAATTCCTGGCCCTAAAAGCCATGTATAACAAACTTACTGTCAACATAATATTCAACAGGAAAAATCTGAAAGTGTTTCCATTAAAATCAAGAGTAAGATAAAGATGTCTAATATTACCATTGTTGTTGGTTATAAGTACTTCAAGTAGTAGCTAGAGCATTAGGCAAGAGAAAGAAATAAAAGTTACATATATTGAAAAAGGAGATGACATAATCCTCTGCACAGAGACCTAAAAAATTCCACCAAGATCATTTTAGAATGGATACATTCAGCAATAGAAAGAAACAGAATCAAAACAGCCAGGCAATAATAGTGTTTCTATACAATGATGATAAACTCACAGAGAAAGAAAATAGGAAAACAACACTACTCACAATAGAATTGAGAAAATTTTTGATACTTATGAATTAATCTAACCGAGAAAGTAAAAACTCCTACAATTAAATCTGCAGTACTCTGAAAAAGGGGATTGAAGAGGACATCAGAAAAATGGAAAAGGGTGTTCCCTGTTCCTGGATAGGCAGAACCAGTACCATCAACATGGTCATACTTCCATATTTCTGATATCCAGAGGTAATGCAACCCCAGTCAAAATATGACAGCATTTCTCTCAGAACTAGACAAAACAATCCTAAAGTTCATATGAGATCAGAGATACCTAGAATAGTAAAAGCCATCCTGGGCAACAAAAGTAAACCAGAGGCATTACAATCATGGACTTCAAGTGATATTGCAAATTACAACAATAAATACAGCATGGTACTGGTACAAAAGCAGACCTAGACATCCGTAGAACAGAACAGAGAGTGCAGAAACAACTCCTGGCACATTCAGCTGTCCGACCTTTGACAAAAGAGCTAAAACATACTGGAGTAAAGATATCCTTTTCAGGAAATGGTGGGGGAGGGGGGAATTTACAGAAAATTGAATCTGGAACTATCTCATTCACTCTGCACTAAACTCATATCAAAATTTATCAAAGATCCAAATTCTAAAACAGAAACAATTTCCTGAAAGATAAAATAAGTAGAACTCTTGAAAACATAGGTACAGGCAAGGATTTTCTGAACATGGCCCAGTTACAGTCAAAATAACATCAAAGGGGATCAACAAAATAACCAACAAAGGGAATCATATCAAAATTTAAAATGTCTGCACAGCAAACAATCAAAAGCATGAACAGACAACCAAAAAATAGCAAAAAAAAAAAAAAATTGCCAACTACACTCCATATGGAGGACTAATATCTAGAACACATAATGAATTTTTTTTTAAGTTAGACTCCTCCAAAATGAAAGATCCAGTCCAAAAATAAGTGATTAAAATGACTAGGTGCTTCTCAGAAGAAGTATACATGACAAACAAATACATGAAAAAATACTCAATATCTCTGGCTATTAGAGAAATGCAAATTAAAACAACACCGAGCTTCTGTCTTAGCCCTGAAAGAATGGATCTCATCAAGGCACCAGAGTAATAATAAGTGGTGATGAGGCTTTGAGAATAAAGGAACCTTGTCCCTTGTTGGTAGAATGGGAACTAGCACAACAAGTAGAGAAATCAGTGTAGAGATTCCTGAAGAGAATAAGAGCAGAAGTTCCATTTGATCCAGCTATTCCTCTTCTAGGTTTCTTCTGGAAAGTTATACAAATTATATTACAGTAATTCATGCTTACCCATATTTATACCAGTATACATCATAATAGCTAAGATTTGGAACTGATCTACATATCTGTCAACCTAAATGCTACATTTTCTTTATCCATTCATCGCTTGGGTAAATAAAATATATTATTTATATACAATGGAGTACTACTTTGTCATAAAGAAAGATAGAAGGATAAGCTTACGTCATTTGTAGGAAAATGAATGCACCTCGAGATGATAATGTTAAGTGAAATAAAGCAAATCTACAACCTTAAATTTGACATAATGTCTCTTACATAAGAAACACAAAATGTAAATAAATTAGAAATAAAAGTCAAAGATATATAACCTGAAAGAAAGAGATTGCTCTTTTGCAAAAAAGAATGAATACGAGGTGGTAGAGAAAGAAGAAAGAGGAATGAAAAAGATGTGTTCTGTATACATACTGATTCATCACAAGGAATATAATCATCGTGTACTGCAAATACATACCAATAAAAAACTTTATGGAGGCATAATTGACATACAAAATTTTGTACATGTATATAACATTTTTATAGTTTTAATACACTTTCAATACTGAACTTTGTACATGCATATAAAAAATTTGCACATGCAAGTATTGAATACACCCATAAAACAATCTATGTCAAAACATAACCATAGATTCCCTCTCATTACTGTTGATTTTTTTGATAAGACTCCTTAACATAAGATCTACCTTTTTAATAAATTTTTAAGTACACAAAATAATGTATAATGCAAATTTGTTGACAATGGCCCTCTGCTATAGAGTAGGTCTCTAAGTTTATTCACCTTGTACAACTGCAACTTTCTACCTTTAGCTAATCATCCCCATTTTCTAATTCCCCAAGACCTGGGTGCTATTGGTCTACTATTGGCCCCATGAGTTTAATAGTTTAGATCCCTCATATGGGTGCTACAATAACAAATATAAGAGTTATGCAGTCATTTCAAGTGATCCACACAGAACAAGTATTTGACACAGTTCAGCCCCCTTTCATGGTAACCATTTTCAATATATTACGCATTGAAGGAATTTATTTCCACCCAATAAAGGCCATATGAAAAGGAGGGGATAAAAGTGATCAGAACATGTCAAGTTCATGTACAAATCTCCCAAAATGAAAGCCTTTAATCTGTACAACTACTACATACTAGAATAAAAGATGTGAAAAGAAATTAAAAATAAACCTATATACATAAATAAAAAGTCCATCTTTAACATCGTACTAAGTGGTGAAAAACAATATGGAAGTTATGCAAGTAAATCCTGCCTGAGGGCAGCCAGGGTCCACACGCCTAGTTTTAAGAAACGTGTCATTCTAAAGATCTCTTCTTGCCTTTGGGATCTCATGCTTCCTTTTCCAATCTCTGTGGCCTTTCCAGCCCCTCCCCCTTTCAATGCCAAAAGCCCTGCACTCTATATAAAGGGAAAATATCATTAACTTTGAGTACAATTTTTGGAAGCACTATAGATGCCTCATAATGACCCTTACGTTGTGTGAAAGTAGGAAAAATAAGAAGCCAAAAATCTACACATTTGTGAACAATCAGATCTCATCACTAAGTATGGCACAGTAACTAAACTTGTGGACAACTTTTCCTATCCTATGGTGAGGGCAAAGAAAATAATATTGTATCTGCTCTTAGGAAGAGCCAGAAAGCCCTCTGAGGACCTGTGAATATTAAAGAAACAGTCACCAAGTTTAAGAAAGTCTTGATTCCCTAGGAGAAGAGACATATCAGTGCTAAATTGAATGTCAACAGAGCCCTTCCTGAGTAACCAGTTCCACCTGGGGACATGGAAAGTAGCACAGACACTCACCATGGAATTTCAAAAGTGAATATTTGTTCTCAAGATGTAAAAACACCAAGGCTGCAAGGGCCCTGCAAGCAGACTGGGGAGTAGCCTCCAAGGCAAACCAGTGGACACGTGCTTGCAATCGTAGGTGTGGCAGAACTAGCACAGAACGTAAAATGATAGTACAACATCTATCTGGCTGGAATGATAAATGAATAATCACCCAGATAGTTCATTGTATATATGACTATATTTCTAAAGACTGATGTATTTAAGTAATTCCTTGGTGTCTCAGGCTAGCCTTTTGCTTAGCTGTAGTGGTAATTGTCTTCATTCTAAAATGAAGTCTTTTTTTTTTTTTTTTTTTTACCTTGCCAAGAAATGAGTGATTTCATTTTTGCCTAAGTTCCTTTTTGGTTCTTTCCATTTATGCTCTTGGAGACACACCTTTCTGCCAAGGTTTCACTGAAAAAAACTAGCCAATCCAGTTATAGCATCATCGCTGGTAATGTTCATATGGAGCCACTTGTTTCTTATTGCTCAATAGAGTCAGACTTTGAAAAAGGCTCAGGCATGTGGTGGAGCCGAGGTGTCTGGCTTTAGTCACCTCCTTCACTCACTTTGCCAAAGAACTGGAAGCAAAGGAACTATCTCCTTATTGTTCTCTTGCACAAATGGGCCTGCTGCCCATAGGGGCAGGGTGGCTTCTAGGCCGCTGACCTGACCTGCTAGGAGAGGGTGGAGTTACTGTCACAAAATCCCTACCTTCACAGTTAGGGGATAGGGCCCTACCGACTCGGGAAAAACAAGCGAAAGAACTCATGGCAAGTTGGCTGCCATCATGGAGGAGAATGCCAGTTCTGTCCAGGAACAGAAAGCAGTGTCCATCATGACTGCAGATTCTCCACCTCTTGTCCAGCATCAAAAGACCACTTAGTTTTCTTCTAACCAGATACACACTATTGAGCTCTTTGGAATCTGGCCCCATAGACTTTGAGACACTTTTTAGAGTAGTTTGTGATGAGATTGATGAGCTGTGCCTCAGTAATCACTCAAGATGAGTGAATCCAATCTGAAAGGTCAGGAAACAGAAGTATCCAGGACCCTCAAGCAGGTCCAGCAAGGTGAAGGCTAGGAAACTGAGTGTCACACCAACAAACTCTTCTAACTAACACACTTCAAAATATGGACTAATTTGGCATAGGACTTACATACTTTTGAGTGAAGAAACATGGGAAGGTGAATGAGATAGTTTCAGGTTAACAAAAACAGGTTGTAAATCTAAAGCAAAGCTATGTTTCATATTCATTTCACATCATCATAGGTGGATCTTATGAATATCACAAATGAGCAACAGTCCATTCTGCTAAAAAGAAAGCGGCTTCTCACAAACTGAAAAGCAAAATAATTTCAAAGATTATTTTAGCATTATACTTTCCCAGAAAGATCACTGTTTTTAAGCAAATGACTTTTCTTAGCAGTGTAAACAAATCTCAGAAACAAAACTTAAATTTTTTCACTTACTATCTAAAAATGTATTATTTTAACAGCCATATTTTCCTCTTGAAAATCTTGGCTCAATCCAATTTACCATCAGTGAAGTAAAATGGGTGCACAGCGCAAGAAAGAAACCTCTGACTCCCTTGGCAAAAAGGAGGTCATATCTCACCATGCTGATGGAAGTCAAGGATATATTTCAAGTGCTGAGATTCTACTTACCAGATCTTAGGTTGTGTTATTTCTATTGTAAATGAAGCCTGCCAGAGCCATAATTTTCCCTTTTTAGCCTTATTAAATGCTGCATTTGCCTAAGGAATTAGCTGGAAGCTGTCTCAGAACTTGTCTGATCTAAACTTGGATTTCAGCTCCCATTGTATAAACTGTGAGTCTGAATGTTCTTATCGCTCTCTGCTTCATCTCCGAGACTCCCTATCTTATCTAGTAAGGCAAAAAGAGCAGCATTAAAGCCAGTAATCAATGGATAATCAGTGGTCGCATTATTCATCCAGTTGTCAAAAGAGAAACATCTGTGCCATCCTTGACTTTTCTGTGCCCATATAATGGATGTCTATGTTCCACTAATCTCTTCCTTTCCATCTCATACCTGTGGCTTCATCTCAGGCCATGCTTCAGTTTCTGTCAGTTCCTAGCTCATGCATTCAGAATACAACCACTGTACTGTGCTTTCTCAGCCACAAATGGGGGCCTCTTGGTGCTCTCACTCCTCCAGTAGCCCCTGATGGACCTGAGGGGAAAGTCAGGCAGCTCATTTCCTAGCACGCTTACTTCCCTGGTCTCATCTCTGGCTCTATCTCTTCCAACTTAGACAATTTTCTATTCCTTCTTTAATCCCCTAGTATATCTCTTTTCCAATTCTTTCCCTGAATCACCACATTGGATTGTTGCATTAGTAGATATTAGCATCAGAATTACTTAAAATCTAGTTTAAATATCAACTGTTCTTAGGAAGCCTTCCTACACCTGTTCCATCATCATGCCTAGTCTGAGTTATGAACTCCTCCCAAAGTTCCCCAAAGCATCTTTCATCTAGCGCATGTTCATTTATGTGGTAATTACCAGCAGACTGTCTAAGGATAAAGACCAACTGTTTCACCCTTGTAATCCCACCCCAAGGACAATGCTTGATATATAAAATGAGCTTCATGATTTGTCTTAGTTATTTTCTCATTGCTGGAGCAAAAATAACACCCCAAAATTAAAGGAAGAATGTTCAGTCTGGCTTCCATTGTGTAAGGTTTCAGGTCACAGCTGGCTCCAAGGCAGGCCAGCAAAGCAGGGGGACATGGAAAGGAGAAAGAGCTAATGGCACGGCAGTCAGGAAACCCAGAGAGATGAGGGAGTGGGGTGGGAGACAGATCCCTCCAGGCTGTGTCCCCCTGATCCAGTCTCCTCCCAAGAGCCACACTGATGAGTTCCTGAGGCTTCAGGGACACATCCAGATACAAACGATAATGTGATTGTGAATGAATGAATGAATGAATGAACACATATACCTGACATTGTACAGTAAACATCCAATGAGGGACAATTTCATGTCCGTTTCTTCTTTCTCAGGCCAAGGCCACCTCAAGCATTCTAAAAGGGCAATTGTTCTTCAGGGAATTCTATGAACTGTTACCATCTTTCTAATATATTACAAGATGTAACTGCTTACTTTTCACCCCTTTTCCTCTTTCACCCCTTCCTGTACGTGTGCACACACACCACTTCTCATAGAAGAACCTCTAGTATCTCAGTGAGTTCCCTGGAACCTTGACCATCCATGGAAGCTCTTGATTCCTGAGCCTTGGATTTCCCAAGAGTTACTTGGGGCACTTGTTATGATTTAGATGTCTGTACAGCCAGATAGAAAGGTCTGGTTTAATCTATTGGTAAAAATTTTCACAATCAGTCCCAAAAATAATCTATCAGATTTTTCAGGGTTTTAACTAGTGCCCATAGGTCAAATAAAGATCCGAAGAGCAGCAGGAAATATCATCCAATCTGTGATTCGTTCCCCAGGGCCCTTCAGCAGTAAGTCTGACATGCTACTGTTGCCAGAGGAGGGACAAAATAACATGAGTGTTTATTTTTATGCTTATTTATACCTTGGGTTGTCCAAAACTATTTATGTTTCCCTAGGACCATAGTATTCTGTCAAAGACTGGGAAAATATGGGACTTCACCAAGTCCATATCCATTGGATGACCAGTCCCTTCAAATGTAAAGAATTTACTTGCTCTGACTTTGAAAGAGGACTTGATATTATATTATATATCCTTTTCCTGAAAATCTTCAACAAATTGCATGGCTTTGGGGCAATGATACTCACAAAATATTCAGTAGTTTCTAGTGTTGTCAGTTTGCATTTCTGAGATGTTGCTCACTGATAATGATGCTAGTGAGGTGTACAAAGGAGTAGAGCTAATAGGAGCTGGCAGGAGACTTTTAGTCTCAGTCCATAGTTCATCTCTGTCCAAAATTATTACAGCCTAAAATAAAGTAGCATTAAAAAAAATAACTTACCCAAGTTGGGGCTCCCTTGACCTGTAGCCCAACGCTAAGTTGCTTCAAGAAAAAGGTACATTTCCAGCATTTTTCTGTTGCTCAGTTTATTACATTTTGGGGTTCTTCTTTGAGAAAGTGAAGCAAAAGTGCAATTCTACTGAGAAATCCACCCAAAAGTGTGACTTCTGCCTTATTTTCTCCGAAGGAAACAAAGGTGCCAATGTCCTGGAAAGAAAGCTGTTTTCTCTATTATTTTTAGGCAATCTGGAAAATGAATAAGAGAAAGACCAGAAAATAGGTTTTAATTTTTTTTTCCTCTTCCTTTTGGCATCATGAGCCTTCTTTGCAAATGTGATTCCCACAGCTGGGTAGGAACATCTCTACTGTGGGCTCTTGACTCCAAAGTAGATGAATCTGGCCAGGAGATCCAGAATCCCAGCATGATCATAGATTCCACCTCTGACTTATTCTCTGAATTCCTCGATATATGAGGATTTTGGATTGCTTCTACAAAGTGACCATGATCTTACGCAGGGAAGAGACTCACTTCCTCCTCTGCTATTAATAGAGAAGCAGGGGCTATGTAGATCCAGAAATTTTATTTTTCCCCAACAATGACAGTGACCTCCAGCAATAAACATGACACAGTGGGAATGTGCCTGGAGTATATTGGTCTGCATACAGCAAAGCAGTGGCAGCAGAAAGCTTATATCTGTTCTTAGGCCTTTCTCACCCTAGTAACATGGCTGATGAATGGTTCCTTCTGAATCTTCTGCTTTTAGCAGTGACCTCCTGACCTAGCACTGTGGCCTCTGGGAAGAAGGCTTATGTAACTGCATGAATCACCTGCAGTCCTTCTTAAGATCTAGCTACCAGAAAATATTCTTGGAGCAACCACTCTGCTATTTTCCTATGAGGCCACTTTTTCCTTCACATGCCAGTTGTTCCTAACTGTTGTGGGTGTGTAGGGAAATATCCTCCTCTAACAGCTTCACACCCTGCTATTAGGCCACAAAACAGAGCTGCCTTGTGACTTTGCTTTTTATTAGTCCCTCTGTTTTTCCAGCTCGATGTCCTAGGACTCTGGCTGTGGTACATAAAAGGGAGGAGTCAGAGGCAGTGAGAGTGCCAGCTTCTTTTGATGCAATGGTTTAGAAACTTCTGCCCAGGGTAAGTTACTTACTCATTTGGAACACTAGAACCAGGCTTTGTGATTACCCTTAGCATCCAGCAACTTAAGGCCAAGAGACTGTAGATCAGCTGGATGGCTCTGTGTCCAGCCATTTTTCCTTCCCATGAGGCTTTTCACCCTTCAAGGAACACTCGTGGAACTATATATTGGAATTTGTGGTAGGCATATACACTAGCTGCTCATCTTGAGATTTTTTTCATTCCATTTCTCATCTCACCATGCTGTAAGAAAGCCATTCATTGTTTCACCAAATATCTATTGAGTACCAAGGATATGCCAGGCTCTGCATGTCTGAGAACAAAATAAATTTAAAAATCTTTTTTTGAGACAGGGTCATGCTTTTGTAGTTCAGGCTGGCCCTGAGCTCAGCCTTGAACTCAGCAATACTCCTGCCTCTGCCTCCCGGGTGCTGGGATTACAGGTGTGAGCCACCACCCCTGACATTGTTGTTTGTGGCACCAGGGATCAAACTCCAGACTCTGTGCTTGCCGGGCAGATGCTAGAACCACCGAGCTAAATCACCGGCCCCTAAAAGTCTTTACCTTTGTGGCACTCCATCCTAGTCAGACAAGCAATAGAATAAATAAAACATAAGAGAAGTTAAACAGTGAAGTAGGTAAAGGGGTTCAAGAGCAGCCCCTGTGAGGTTAAGTAGTGAGCACAGCAGGACTCACTGACAGCAAAATCTGAGGAGGATTCAAACAGAATGAGGGAGATAAACTTTTTACATATCAGAGAAAATCCCACATACTAAAACTAGTGTGAGACACTTCAAGAAACATGTTCTGGGAATGACCGTGAAACTGATGTGGTACAGCAGAGTGAGGGGAGAGTCAGAGAGGAGATGAGCCCCAGGCCAGGGGGCCTTGGAGGCCATGGCTAGGTCTTGGGTGTCTGTTGTTTACAAACTATGTGCCCATCATTGACTAACCTCCGTCCTCTAGATAGAGACCTATAGCAGAAATAACCATCTCACAGATGCCCCAAAACCCTTATGAGCAAAGAATCTGAATTGTCTGCTTCAGGGAAAGTTGCATCTGAACAATGATTGTGTCAGTGCTGCTACTGATGAGGTTTCCGTCCCTTTCTTTCCCATCCCCTTTTAAAAATGTTGAATAACCCACTGGTAGACTGCCTACCCATAGAGCTAAAGTTTCACTATAATTCTAGGGAAATGGCTTCAATCCTGTGGCCGCTGGGTGATGAAATTTCATGGGAAAAATCTGATCACTTAAAACAATATTTACATCTGTTGTTTATACTTTGGTACAAAAAATATATACGTAGTGTCTGCAGGAAAACAAAAGGGACAATGGCAGCCACTGGCAGCCATTTTCAATGTGAGGAGGTCAAGGAGATGGGAATAGGGGCAGAGGCTACCCTCGACCTGTCAGCATAGTCCATCAGCATTTCCCTCTAATACACCCTGAACCCAGCCACCATCCCCCAAGGCTACCCTGTGAGCTTTCAGTTGTCTCACAAGCAACAGCAGCCCCCAAGAGCTGTCTCCCTGTGTTCACCTCCCTCCTCCTAGAGAGGGACAAGCTTCCACAAGGGTATACCTGTCTGGGAGCAGGGATTTTGCTGCACTTATTTGCTGCTATAGCTGCAACACCTGATTTCAACTCTGGCCTAAAATATACAAAGCAAGGGCTCAAGTATTTGTTGCATGGATGGATGGATGGATGGATGGATGAATATATTTTTTGTTTATAGTAGAGTCTGAAAAAAGTTGAATAGGGCCAAGTCAACTGGTTAGAAAGCATTTATAATTTTTATAAAAGACATAAGATAATCCTTGTACATATTAATCACTCATTTTTATTGCAGGGTCATTGTATTATAGACCGTATTTTGAGATTTATTTTGTTTTTCTGACTTGATCCTTTTGCAAGGCTCAGAAGTAGATATTATTCCACTGAATTTTCTGGAAGGAAACTATAACTTTCATACTTATTCACTGTGGATTCTTAGGAACTTGCAAGTTCATTGCCTTCCAATACTGAGAAGCCCTTGAAAAGATGGATTTAGCCTTGAAAAACTTTACTGGTGGGCTTGTTTAAAAGCCACGATGTTGTTATCGTGTTAAAGCCTAAATTGGACCTGATGTCAGCTGATCTGATGACCTTTTTTTTATCCCAGGTAATCCGATAATCTCCCAGTGATGAACAAGGTAGAGATACACAATTAAATATTGGGTGCAGTTGAGGTGCCCAGCAGGACACCATAATTGACAGAGCTGAACGGAGAGGGTTAGTGTGGTCACAGGCCCGGTCACCTTCTCTGTCCACCTCACGGAGCTGGCTTACTCCTCATGGGCATTCTGATCTGGTCCTGCTCTGTTCCTACCCCAGGTGACTGCAGAGGTGCTTTGTAAAAACTTCACTGAATCTCACTGAAAAATCGTCCTGAATGGATGATTCTGCCCATTCTTCACTCCAGACATGAGAATTTCCTCAAAGACAAGACATAGTTCAAAGTAACACTGTAAGTTTCAAACTCAGAATTTAAAAACACACTGGAAGTGGATATTTGCAGAGAGCCATCCGAAGAACAGAAGCAGAAAATGCTACATTTAATTTCCATCTAAAAGTATTTTAGATTTCTAAGTGTAGTGATGAGAAAGACTACTTCCCTGAAAATATTGATTATATTAAATTTAGCTATATTTTAGTATTGTCCACAGGTGGAATTTCATGGAATTTTATTTACCCTTTTGAATCTTAATGTGGATGCTTATATTCATGTCTAGTCTCTTAATAACATTAGCATGACCTCTCTTACATGAATTAGAGAGATCAGACAGTTCACTTCTTATCCTTAGGGCTGACTTTCTAAAGATCGTATCACGAAGGGGTCATTCTTCATGACTAGTTGTCATGCCTTTCATTTTATTTTATTTTTGCTCCTCTTTCTTTAGGAAAAAGCAAAGCAGCAGAAGGTTTTTCTGAACCACATAGTTCCTTGTAGGGAGGGAGTATGAAAGCAATTTGTTCTAAATTAGAAATTGTAGTCTGTGAAAGAAAATGTGTCCTGGAATCTCTTTCCAGGATAAACTGTGAAGGATGTATGGGTCTGACTTTGCAGTCTAATAGTACAAGACTTTCTTTGACTTCAGAGCCTGAGGCTGTTTATAAAGAGACACAGACCAAAGTGATATTCTGTCCGAGGCAGTGGAGGGGGTCTTTGGTTAATGATCTCTCTGGAATAATACCCCACCCTCTCTTTGGGAGCGGAATTCCTGCTGCTGCAAAGTTGAGTTGGGCGGGCTAGTCCTGGGGGTAAAATGAAAGCCTTTCCCTGTGGCTTCCAAAGAACGAGAGCCAGAGACTCTAAAACAAAGTCACACTGCTTTCACAGAGCATGAAGAGAAGACTTCCCGCGATGTGCTTCCTGGAAAGGGCCTGCCCTGAATGCACCGCCCTGCGCACAGCTTAGGCAGCTAACAGAAAAGGACTCTGCAGACCTCAGCGGACGGTGAGGGAAGAGCACGAGGCAAGGGAAGGAAGCTGAGCTCAAGCAAACAAACCTCCGCACCTCAACGCCGTCTTTACGAAGCCATGGTTTACATGATGGTAAGCAAAGTCAGGAAGGGAAAATCACTTCCTCTCTGGAGATGGGAAAAGATGAAAGCTCTGCAGAGGGGACAAAACAGAGATTTGGCCTCCCAAGTCTCAAGCACTGTGTGAATGATCAGCTAAGGACTACCAAGAGCTTTCGGTTTTACTGTCTGATGCTGCTTAGCCTACTTCTGCAGGGAAGGTACACGAGTTCCTTAAGTTTACAGCCCCAGCCCTGGTTTGCCCAGCCCCTTCCGGTCCTTAGTTCCGTGTCATCTTGGACAACCCTCGGCTGGGCTCAGTTACCTGCAGCTCGTTGCTTTTGCTCTCTTTAGGCGGGGTCCCTGACCCTGTTATTGATGTCCTTTGGATGAATCTTCCTCTCATCCATAGCGTGTCAAATGCCACCTACTAATCGGGACCCTTGCTGGCCAAAAGTTTCCACTTGCCAGTTTTATTCTGCAAATTTGTATTTCTCTCACTGCCCTTTTTCTAAACTATATTTCTTTCTAATTGCTCAATGTCTGTCTCCCTCTCTCGAATATAAGCTCTTTTACATCTGTTTTTTCTCTGTTCCTCCTCTGCCTGGCTCAATAAGAAGGGTCAAAGAGGTATCTTTCACATGTTTCCAAAGGAGTGTAAAGTCAGGGTGCAGCCCTACCTCCACTCGGTCCACAGTGACCGCTGCCTTTTCTGGCTCTTGGTAAGGCATTTGGGGTAAGTTTGACATTCTCACTGAGTCAGGTCATGCCACCTTACCTCGCTGACAAGCACCGCGATTTGGAGTCAGAATTTTTGCTCATCATTTTTCCCAAAGACAACCAATCTAGATCTGGATTCAGTCCTTTGGAAGCTCTAGCAACAGAAACACTAGCTCTGAGGAAAACAGTTCTTTCTCTGAGGCAGTCAGTTCTCCATAAGCCAGCCTTAGAGCTTTCTTTCCTTTTCTTTCTTTCTTTCTTTTTTTAAAGAACTTTAGACCGACTGTCTGGATGCTGCACATCTAACAGGCTATGAAACCCTTGGCCTGCATATTTGAAAGCTGGCCGCAAGCTGTCACCTTCAGGAGTATAGGTTTGCTTGTGGAAGTCCTGAACTTTGTTTAAACATCACTCACTTCGGGCCTACCGAGAAAAATCTAAACAGCTCTAAATTAAGAGCTGATTGTAAGTTATTGCAGATTTCCTCTTGTTGCTTCCAGATTATTTGTTTAAAAGGATCTGGTAAATACCAGATCTTTATTATGATGACTAATGTCCTGCCAACAGAAGACAGATTTTAAAAATACTTCCAAAATCATTCCACAAGAAAATGCAAGAGGCTCTGTCCAGCAGTACAGATCCCTCCTCTTCCCCTGGCCCCTAGGCAGCTTGTCATTTCTGAGGCTTAGAAAAAGCTCTTTTAGAATTGGGTCTTTCAAAATTACTCTAAGAAGCCAGACCCCCTCATGTCGCTAACATTTGCTCTGTGTTGTCAATCTTTGGTGGTCAACACAATAACCCTGAATGCCAGAATAAAATGAATAATTCAGGCATTGAACTTTAGAACAGATGCTTGACTCTTCAAGATAAGGATTCCTACCACCTGTCAGATGCTTGCAGTGGGATGAGACCGAGAGACAATGCAGCGTACAAAATGAAAAAGCATTGCATTTAGCTAAGCATTGACTCCAGATTTCTAATTCAACCAAATGGGTACTCTCAGTCCTGGATCGGCATTAATTAAGGGGAAAATAGTGAAAGGAAAAGAAACAAAAATTAGTTTTTTGTAAAAGCTTTAATCATGCAAGATGACTTAAAATTTCCATTCTAGTGAGCCAATATTTTGAAGGCTTAAGCCATTCTTATTTGTAGAGTACTCTCTGGGTAGCATCCCCAGCCACCCAAACACATACCACCATCACCACATGTCATCAGAGATCAAATTAATATCTCACTGTCCCAAAAACCAGTCAATTCCTAAGCTCCATTTGTTTTGGAGATTCCCTCAAAGAATCTAAGTTGAATATAACTTTGAAAGCTTTTATGAAGTCTCAACCCCATGTTAGATAAATCTGTATACTAATGGAATAGATTTATAATAATAACATAACTATGAAAAATTATATTGTTTTAATACTGTTATGAGCTGAATAAGTCCTCACAAAATTCATCTGGTGAGGCCCCAGAACCCAGTGTCACTGTTTTTGGAGGTGAGACCTGGGAGAAGGTAATAAAAATAAAGTAAGATCATAAGGATAAAGCCTTAAACCAATATGGAGTGGTATCCTGATATGAAAAGAAAGAGACGCCAGAGAGCTGTCTCCACCCAACTACCCAGACACACATACTCTAGAAGAAAACCAGGTGAAGATGCAGCAAGAAGAAAGCTACCTACAAGCCAGGAAGAGAAAGCTCACCAGAAACCGCACCAGATAGCACATTGATCTTGGACTTCTGGTCTTCAGAATTGTGAGGACATTAGCTTATGTTGGTTAAGCCTGCAGTCCATGATAGTCTGTCTGGCAGTTTAAAAAGACTATGCAAACACTTGCTGCCGCTTGGCCATCATTAAGTGCTTTGTGTGGTTTTGAGGCACAGTATTAGATCTGCTTGTCTCCAGATGGATGTTAGAATAAACAAATGAAAGCAAGCCAGTATGTCAAGGCTTAAATTGTTTGTTGTGGCTAGAATGTGTCACAGTCTTCCCTTCCAAAATCCCAACTTTTTGTACTAAAACAAACTTGCCTTAATTATCTGAGTCAAAATTAACTAATGGAGTGAGGGCCAAATGCTCATATTCAATCAGTACACACCAGGAAACAGTTACATTCTCATTTTTTTGAAGCTGTTTTGCATTTCATGGATGTGTGTGTGCTCTTGAAGATGAAGTTATAGGTGGATTTAGAGCATTTTATTCAGCAATGTCGCAAAGTACTGCAACAGAAGCTACAGATCCTGGCTCATCCAGTGTAACATGTTCTCTGTATTCTCAGAAGACTGTTCCTTTCTTAGCATATATAATTTTATAGGAACAAAGTGGCTGAGGCAAAGATGCCTTGACAGATCTGTTTTTTATGTTATATAGTGTCTATTTGCCAAGAGATCTAATGGAATACATAGACTATACTTTGGGGAGGTCCGTGGCAATTACAAACTTCAAGAAGACATTCAGAGTGTGGCAACCCTATACCTGGAGTCACTCTGTATTGACTGCATTTATAATACTAATACTTATTACTGATACAATCTGGACAGTTACTTACCTTTCTGTCTCAGTTGTATCATGTCTAAAATGGGATAGATACATTGACTTCCAGAAATGATCACAGGAATTTAATAAAAGGATGGCTATCCATCAAAAGTTCAACATTTTTCTGGTGCATTACTCAGGGAGCCCTAAAGAGGCAGAGCCAGTATGACATGTTTACATATGTAAATGACATATTTACATATGTAAAGAGAGAAGAAAAGAACTATGTCTTATAAGGAATTGGCTCGAGTGATTATGGAAGCTAAGAAGTCCTGTGACTTCTGTCTGCAAACTGGAGACTCAGGGAAAGACCCAGGTGAGGTAACCCAATCAAAATCGGAACACTTGAACACCATAGGAGGCAGTGGTGCAGGTGCCAGTTCAGGAGAAGTCCTGATTTAAGACATCAAGCAGAAGGAGTTGAATTCCTCCATCTTCGCATTTCATCCCACTTAGGCGCCTGACATGTTGGATCACATCCACCTTTGTGGAGAAGTCAATCTTGGTTCCAGAGTCCACAGATTCAAATGCTGATATCATCCATAAAGAGCCTCATAGATACACTCAGAAATAAAGTTTCATCCGAGCCCTCTATGGCCCAGCCTAATCAATACATAAAATCGATCATTCCTACTGAGAATGACTAGCTGTTCAGTATGTTAACCATTGTCATTGGGATCTGAAACAGAGGTGAATTTTTCTCCAACAGTAGCCACAATGGCTCCAACAGTAGCCATTCAGCATCTGATCAGACTCCTTCTTTTTGGCTTGTGGGTATAATCAAAGCAGGCCCTACAAGCACCCTCAAAGTATCGTCATGATCCTCAAAAGATACAGTGGGAGAGAGCAATGTATCAGAGCCACAAATGGGGGAAAAATCACTTTCCAAACAAAGAACTGTTATTTTCCAGCTCCCATGAGAATTCTCAACAATAAACAGCAGAAAAATAGATGCTATACTTTATAGTTGCTTATAACAGTTTAAATGACACAAAAACAAACACCACTGTGTCTGCTAACAAAATATAGACAGAAACACAACCCAGGATGGAGTCGATAGTGATTCCCTGGGAACACCATTGGCCAGAGTGAGCTCCTCATTTACATAAACCCAGAGATCCAACTAGGAGCAGTTAAAACTGAAAAATGCAGACTTGGCCAAAACGGGTCCAGTAGCAAACACATGACACTCAGTGCACTGTCATTGTTCACTGAGGTCTAGGTTTTCTGATGCTATATCATCTCCTTGGAGACCCCAGCAGGAGAGGACAGGACTGATGACAGTCTGTGAGAAGTCAGAAAAGCCTTCATAAGTTATTTGACGAAACTTGTCTGTTCCCTGAGAGGCGTGCTTCACTTCCCATGATCCAGCACTGTGCCCACACAGGCTTCTCAGCTACTCCCAGGCCTCCAAATCTGGGTAATGCCATTGGACCCAGGTCTAGCTAGTAGGATAGGGACAGAAGTGAAGAACATAACTTGCAGGCCAGTTGTAAAACTTCTCAAACCTTCTTCACAGTTCTGTCTTCTTCCTTCAGCCATTAGACCATAATGGTCTATAGTGACTTTGGAAGCTAATTGCTTCAAACTGCAGAGTTTCTATAGCCTAAGTCCCTGAATGACTGGGAACTTCTGCTCACTTCCTCCCCATCAACCAGAAATGACTCAGGACTCTTTACCTGCAGGAAATAGACTTCTGTTGTGTGTGAGCCCTTGTGTCTTTTGTCATTTTTTGTTATAATGATCAGCATTTCCCTAATCAATAGAACTAACGTTGTGTGAATATTGCTGGAGAAAGAACATAAACGTTAATGCTTTTTTTTCACATGTTGGTTTCTTTTTCTACTCTCTTGTATTAGATATGTGTTGGGCCAATATAAAGAATACTTATGAAATATTGAATGAATAAATGCTTGACTTGATTGACCTATGACAAATAACATAACTTTGTCTTGAATTCCTAAAATCCACATTTAATGTCACAATGTTTGTCACTTTATTGAGATGTAATGGGTATTAATAAGATGCTGTCTGACATTACACCCTGACCCCTTTGAGTGAAAGGTAGAATAAATTAAATTCAGAATAAATATAATACAATTTGTATTGTACCCATTAAGAGTAAACTCAATAGGTGAGTCTGAAATAGACATAAAGTTCAGTCCTTTAAAATATTTGAAAGACTCATCTAGGAGGTGTTAAAACTAATGGGACTTTCAGTTTTCTGTGCTAGTCTTGAAAATCAGCTGCAGATTTTTTAGCACTTTCTTTACTAATTTGATTTTACATTAATACCTATGCACGGCAGCCTAGAATTCTATTTTATTCACTTTCCATAAAAGAAAAAAGTACATCATAGCTGTCAGTCTGAAGGCTAAAGTTAGCCAAAATTGGAAGGTGAATTATTTTCACCGAATGAACTAGAATTAAGAAAATCCCTAACCTTAGAATTTTGGTTAAGTCTAGCATCGTGTCATTGAGCATACATCATCTCACGTCTGTAGTCTACTGCACAGCTATAATTTATTCACTTTCAAACTGCTTACTTAAAACCTGAGCCAGAACTTAGAAATTTTAAAATGCCTAAGATTTAGTCTTTGTTCTTGAGAGCCACACCCTAATCCAGTGCACAGCCACCTAAACATGTGACCATAGCAACACAGCCATGTATAGACTATGTGTAAGTTTTCCCCAAACTCCAGTTTTGTGTCATACTGCAACATGAGCTAGTAATTAAGGTGAAATGATCTGTTCTTACCCATGTGCTGTAAAAATACACTATTGTTGTAACATTGATCAACTCACCTCCACCATCTATTTTTCTATTTCAATCAAATTAGCCAGGCTGGTTATGATTTGGGATTTTTTGTTTGTTTGTTTGTTTTGGGGTTTTTTTTTGTTTTTTGTTTTTTTGTTTTTTGAGACAGGGTCTTGCTTTGTAGTTCAGGCTGTCCCCGAGCTCAGCCTCAAACTCACATCACAGCAGTCCTCCTGCCTCTGCCCACCGAGTGCTGGGATTACAGGCGTGAGCCACCACACCCGGCACTGTGGTATGTGGTACTGGTTGCTGCTGGTGTCTCCACACCCAGTATGGTATGTGGTTACCGGGGATCGAACCCGGGCCCTTGCGCTTACAAGACAGGCGCCGGAACCACTGAGCTAAATCCCCAGCCCATGATTTGGGAATTTTAGACTATCAAATTAAGAAGCTGCTATTTGAAGGTTGAGGAAATTGTTCTGCGGTGCTGGAGTGTGTGCTTACCCTGAGTTCAGTCTGAGAGACAGAGAGGAGAGAGAGAAAGAGGGAGAGAGGTGGAGGAAGGTGGAGAGATGGAAGCAAAGAGAGAGAGAGAGAGAGCGAGAGAGAGAGAGAGGGAGAGGGAAGAGAAAGAAAGAGCAGAGAGGGAGGAAGAGAGAAAGGGAGGCAGACAAAGAGAGAGAGAAGGAGAGGGGGAGAGATCTTGAATTAGGCCAAAACTCAGTTATTCTTATAAATGAAAGTACTTGTGTATGTGGTGTACATGTATATGTTTGGTTGTGTTACTAGGGAGCAAGCCCAGAGACACTAAGGCAGTGAACTACATCCTCAATCTTTGTTTTTGTTTTAAAACAGAACCTCCCTAACTTGTCCAGGTTGGCCTCAAATTTGAGACTGTCCAGTCTCAGCCTTCCCAGCAGCTGGGATTACAGGTGTGTGTCACCAGGCCTGTCTGACTTCAACCTTTGACTGACTCCCCTTCTAGAGTGATAAAGCCCAATGTCTTTTCTCTTCTTCTTTTCAATATTCCTTCTTGAAGCAGAAAACATTAGAGGGCATATAAAGGTAATGAGGTAAGTGGGTAGCCATTGGATCGAAGTTCTGAATTTTTTTTTTACAAAAGAGATCCTGTAGATTACAGGGCCCTCTTTGGATGGCACCTGTGCCCCATGGAAATCATCTTACTATTGAAAGCAGGAAAAGAATGTCATCCTAACATATGAAAGTAATTGTTAGCAGACAAATGATTGTGTAATATGCAGCCATTGTGGATTTGAGGGAAAAGATTCCAGACCATGACAGAGGCCCAGTTGTCTGCCCAAGGTTAATGGGTAATATCCTTGTTTACTCCAGCTAAGAGTTAACTTCATAAACTCTGAGTTTGGTTCTGTCTTTTGTCTATAGGTGTCACAACCTAACGTTCTGAAGGATTAAAAGGGTCTAATGTCCCATGGCTTGTTGTCCCCCTTCTCACTTGACTGAAAATCACTCCTTTTCCAGGAGACCTGCCACCTGTTCTGGAAAAAAAGACTCAGATATGTGAGGGGATTTTATGTCAACAGCTTTTTTTTTACTTTGTTTAAGAAATTTGGTCTAGGGAACTCCTTGGCCTACCTGCAGTTCTGTCTCACCTGCAGCAACATGAAGTCTAAATCATCAGACTCCATGAGGCGAAGAAGTGCTCCACATACTGCTCAGTGAGGTTTTCTATACAAATAGCAAAATGGCGCCCATTCCAATGAGTGTGCCCTGTCAGAGAAGAGGGGAGGAAATCCACTGGGTATCAAGAAGTGAATTGATTGACCCCATTCCTCGTCAGCAATTGATTAGCAGCCTGGTGGAGAAGATCGGTCAGTCCTAGTTGAATGCTATCATAATCTGAGTGGAACATGGTGGTTTCACCAACTTCTGTGCCATCTTTAACCCGACTGTGACTGATCCAGGAGGAATGATGTTCAGCTGTTACCTCTATGGAATGTCGTCATAGAATCCCTTGGTCCTTGAAGAGACGAAGTCAACAGTGGAGCTCCAGGGAAAGTCCTTGGTAAGAAGCAGCTCCAGAGACATGTGCTAATAGACTGCCACTATCCTGAGGCTCAGAAACATCCTGTATCTGTCTTCTCAGATCTCTGCCTCCTTGCTTGCAAGCACTCGCCATTTAAAAATGCTCTTGCTGGGCTGGGGATTTAGCTCAGTGGTTCTGGCGCCTGTCTTGCAAGTGCAAGGACCTGGGTTCAATCCCTCAGTAACCACATAAAATATTGAGTGTGGAGACTCATGCTCAGCAGCAATCAGTACCACATACCACAGTGCCAGGCATGGTGGAGGACGCCTATAATCCTAGCACTTGGGGGTGGGGAGGTAGAAGCAGGAGGATTGCTGTGATGTGAGTTTGAGGCTGAGCTCAGGGCCAGCTTGAACTACAAAGCGAGACACTGTCTCCAACAAAAACAAAAGCAAAAAATAAATAAATAAAATAAATAAAAATAAAATAAAAATGCTTTTGCTGGGGATTTGGCTTTGTGTTTCCAGTGCCTGCCTAACAAGTGCAAGGTCATAAGTTTGATCCTCAGCACCAAAAATAAAAAATAAAAAATAAAAAATAAAAATTCTCTCAATGCTCCAAGTTACACCAAGCTTTTATTTATTTCACTCTTAACAAAAGTACTTCTAATGTGGGATGTTAACATGGAGGGAATACAAGTCACAAGTTAGAGAGCCTGAGAAGCTAAATGTTAAGAGTAGCACTGGACTGGGTCTACCATTCATAGAGGCCTCATTCCCGGATGTTGAGAGCTTAGGGAACTACTTAGGGAGATAGTCCTGTACACAAGTGATTTTGTTACTGTATAGTAAAGATTAGTAATGCAGCAAGGGATGATAACTGTCAAAGACCCTCTCACTTTGGCAACCCACAGTTAACTAAATTGAGGCTCTGTCCAAATTAGCTGAACTCAGGATTCATAACAGCTTGGTCTATTACAAAACTGGATCATGGTGATGGTTGTATAACTCTACACACTTCATTTAGAAACAGCGGATTGTAGACTTAAGAAATTTTATGGTATATATGTTCCAGTAAATGTTTATAATAAACAATAAATATTATTATAATAAACAATAAATGTTATTAAACAAAACATGAATAAATAGCCATGTGTAGTATATTCAGGCATTAGACAACTAGTTTGGATTACTCACCAAGCCAAGTCCTTCATGAAGAACTATGCCATGAATGGGCCCCTAAATGCCTCAATTTGTCCTAAGAATTGATATTTAAAAGTTTAAATTGCTTCATGTACAATTATTTTTTAACTGAATTCTTTATTGGTACATTTTATATACACATCACAATCACAGTTAACATGGAGAATTTGTACCAGTATATGACAAAAGTTAATTCTCATTTTTATACATTTCCCTACCCACCTACAACCCTCCCACCCCTACATGCTTTTTTCTTTTTTCTTAACATCAGTTTTTTTCTTTCCCCTCATTACTTACCCCTACCCTTTTCCCTTTGAATATTTGCTATTTCACAGTTTCTATCATACATTCTAGAATTCACTTACATCTTCAGATTCTCAAATTAAGATAAATATTTGTTTGCACACATCTCCAACTAAACACAAAGTAAATTTAAAATTTATAAATATGCTTTAGATTTAGACAATATGTAAACAAAGTTGCATATTTCTCTGTCCATCATTGTAAGTGAAGAACACAAGAATAACTTTGTAAGGGCCAAGGGTGTGGCTCAGTGGTGCAGTAGTTCTCTATCATGCACCCAAGCCTGGGTTTAATCTCCATTTACATCTAATTAGCCTTTTATTATAATTAAAAGTTTGAGAGAAATGTTTTCAAAGCCTTACGTTTATGGATTTATTCCCACTATTTGCAATTGTCATTTACATATAACTAATTTTATGCACAATGGCTCCATAATTACTCTAAAAGAGGAGGAAAACTATTAATTTGTATAATTTCCAATTATTTTCTGATCCTTTCAGTAATGCTTTATGCCAGGTAATATAATTGTACTCTTTCTACTGATTGAGGAACTGGGTCTTAATAAGGTTAAATACCTTAGCCAAGTTTATTGGGTTAATAAGTAGCACAGACAGAATCCAAACCCAAATCTGATCTAAAGTCACAGTTACTTGTGTAAAGTAAGAAAAACAAAAAGACAAGGAGTCTAACATGAGATGGTGACTCAAGGAAAGCCTTCCACAAGCAAAATCGGACTGAGGCCAAGTGCGTATTGATTCAGAAAAACTGACTGACCTTTAGCCTCATGTCGGTGTAGTGCCAGAAGATGTTGGCTCCTAGACAAAGCTGTCCCGGAGGACTCCAGAAAAGGAAGACTCTCCGGGGACCAGCTCATCCAAGACAACCTGGTTCTGGCTAATGACAATGGTGACCTGTCACTTACTATGAAAAATTATAAATTGGCCACAGCTTCCAATTGCTTCAGCTGGATTACTTTAATAAGAACATTAAGCCCACAGCTTGTCAGTTGCCTGACTGATAAATCCAAAGGCAAATAGTGTCTCAGTTTGGTTCTAAGGGGCAAAGACCAAACTCAACAGTACAGTTTGACTGGAGGCTCCTTGAATATTTTCTAGGTGAGGAAAACAAATTTACTTGACCATTATGTGTCTTTTTCTTTTTTTTTTTTACCACCAAAGAAAAATATGCTTTTGTGAGAAATCTGAAATTACAAAGTACTCCTTTAGGTATTGCTACATAATTTACACTTCTGGCAAAGATTCACCACTGGGGATGCGTTATTCAGCGTTTGGCATTGATATGGTTTTGACAGAGGTCAGACTCACTGGCAAGACCATGGTAAATGAGATGCCACGGTTGTCGAAGCTGCTGAAATTGCTGAGGGAGTGGACAACCACACTGCTGACAACCATGTGAGGTAGAGACAAAGTGCAGGTAGTGAGCATATATTTAATGTTGTGTTGTCCTCCCATAAAGCTGCAGTGGGTTATCCCACCTTCCCTTGACCAGGTCCTCTAAAACTTTGTTTCTCCATGTTGAAACTTGGCCAATCTTGTGAGCCCAGTGACAATAAGAAAAAAGGAAGAAGAAAGAAAGAAACTCTGTTAATAGGATTATACGATTTGGGGAGTAGAATGTTGTTACAGATAATTTATTTTGAAAGCTGATTTTGCTTTAGTGAAAACAAGCTCAGTCCATTACACTAGAGACTGTTGTGCCAAACACAATCATTTCTAGTTTGAAAGATGTGATTGCTTTTTAATGTGGAAATTTCACAAGGTTACAAAGAGGAAAAAAATTAAACTACTTTCGTACAACAAAGTCACTTTGGGGTATGGGTTGTAGAGCCCTGACGGTCTCCAGACACCCTGACCACATCGCAAATCGCAAATGTGGATCATTTTGATTTACACCCTTTCTGCTTTGTATTTTTCTCATGCCTTTGATATATCTAATAGTTTTTTCAAAAGCAAAATAAATAAAGTAAGATATTGTAAATTCTGGAAATATCCAAGATAAACCAAGGACAAAAGAGGTGGTTGAACAAATACGGGTAAAGGTACTTAGTCTGTAGACTTGTGCAGGCACTGCGTGTGTACATCTGTGTGTTTCATAAAAATGATCTTATTTGATTTCTGCTTTGGCCAGACCAGCCTCATCTTTAGCCTGTTTCAACTTCATCTGATGATTTCTTTTCACCTAGTTCCATGCCACATTCTTTCCCACCTTCTCACATATCATAACTTAAAAGATTTTTAAAGGAAATAAAAATTCAAAAATCAACATTTAAAAACACAGGCTCACAGATATGAACTGAAATTAGCAACATGACGATGGCTAGGTTTTGATCCTGTCATATGTCGTCAGACTTTACAATTCTTTCCTGATGCCATTCACAATGAAATTTTAACAAAATGGTCAGTGGAACAAAGCTATTCCTATCACTAAAACTCACCAAATGGAAAAAGATGGAAAATGTAAACCATCAGGAAGAGAACTGAGTGTTTTTGTGTACCCTGAATTCGCCTGCCCTTACCCTAGGCTGCATCCCAAGCTCTGGAAGACGGTGCTGGCTGGTGGGGCAGTTCCACCACGATGACAGCGCAGCTTTATAGAGCCTGGGACAAAAATGACACCTACGCCATGAAACGTCTCTGTCTCTCCAGTAATTGGTTGTCATTTTTCCCAATGCATTTTGAATGCATGTCACCCTGTTCTTTTATGATTGGAAGGGGGAAAACCGGTTTAGAAGCTCTGGAATTGTGGGGCTCCCTGTGAACATGTGGCTGTCAACACTACGGAGCTGTCTGGACTCAGCATAAAATGACACGAGTCCAAAGAAAACGAAGAGATCCAGAAAACTGGAAGCGAAGTATGTTTGCTTCTTGTTGAGGTGACATAGGGGTGGGGCTTTGGGAGTCAGAATGTAAGTGAAGTAACATCAGAAGGCCTCCTTTTCAGTTGCGGTCCATCCTAGTTAGCTCCTGGCCTCACACTGCAGCACTGATTAATACACAGGCTGCCCCAGAACACGCAGGGTGAGTGTCAACTTCCTTCCATTTTCTTTTGGGTTTTTCCTTTCCTATTTGTTATCACTTCTCAAGTTGTTCTCATATTGAAACATCAACATAGACCATGTCACTTAGCATCAATTTACCGAAGGGGATGAACATTATAAAAATAAGATTTGGGATTGTGCTGGATCAGTGTCTGCAATGGTGCTTAGGAAAAGGGCTGGCTTTGTTGAGTGGCTATCATGTCCAGCTATTTTGTGTTCTTATTTTATGTGATATTAATAGACACTTAAGAAATTTTTACACTATGTGCTATGGAAAGGGGGCTATTGAAATATAACAATTTTAAGAGTCCATTGGTCCATGTATTTCAAAGCCTGTGCCTCACGCCAGGAGGCCATTGTCTCCCAACTTCACTTGAAGTACCAAAATTTTATTCATGGTCCTGGCTCTTCTGCACTTAGTTGAAGAGAGAAGAGGGAGAGGAAGATGGGCAGAGGAGAGGAGGAGGATGTATGAGAATGGTAGAGTACTGTTGGCTACATTTGTCCAGAAATAAGGATCTGAGGCTGGTAATAAAAATGAAAATAGCACTTGATATTTATATTATGTGCACAGTTCTCTGCTTTTTCCCATGTATTTTCACATGAATTCTTCAAACAACACTATCAGCAAGACAGAATTTCATCCTGGTTAGCAGGGAAGAAGCTACAAGTTAGGTAAGTGAAGCAATTTGCCCATGATTACATGAATAAGCAAGAAACAGGAGCCTAACATGTGGTTCGTTTCTTAGACTCTCGAGCCAGTTCTTACTCCCCATGGTGGAATGTGAGAGTAACATTCTGCTTCGCACTGGGTTGTGTGGAAACTGCCGCCATAGAGCATCCCTCTTGGGGTGCTGCTGACTGAATCCATTGGCTCCGTGTACATCAACTGCAATCTCCTTGAGATGAGGAGCTACCATTTTTTTCTTGCTTTTTCATTTAAAAATAAAAAGACGTCTTCTTTAACTTTTCAAACTAAGGAGTTCCTGGCTAGGGATTTAGTTCAGTGGTTCTGACACCTGCCTTGCAAGCTCCAGGTCCTGGGTTTGATCCCTGGGAACCACATACAGCAGTGCTAGGCATGGTGAATCATGCCTGTAATCTCAGCACCTGGGAGGCAGAGGCAAGAAAATTGCTGAGTTTGAGACTGAGTTCTGGACCAGCCTGATCTACAGAGCAAAACCCTGTCTCAAAAAGCTAAACAAACAAAAAACCGAGTGCAAACCCTTCCTCCTTCTTGTTTGTTTGTTTGTTTGGAGACAAGGTCCACTATGTATTTTAAACTGACCTTGAATTCACAGCAATCCTAACTCAGCCTCCCCAGTGTTAAACTGATAGGCATATGCCTTGACATCTAGTATGAGCATAAACTAGCAAGTTGTTCTACTGAGAACTGACAACTGTCAGTACTTTGATGTACCTTTATCTGTCTTTCATTTTTATTCTTTGTATTTTCTGATGTTTGGCACATAGTGATTGTTCAATTAAGATTGGATTAATTTCACTGTGGAGTGCTTAGTCATGGGAATTAATTAGAAAATTTATTACCTCATATAGAAATAGTATTTTGAATTTCTTTGTCCCTAAAGCTGTCATTTCTGGAATATTTCTAATATCTTACTACTTTATGATGATCATAAGAAGGTTTTAGAAAAATAAAAGCTATATGTTTTCTTAAAGGTTAACTACTAATGCCCTAGGTCATTGTCCCCACAGTGAAAGAGTCTCACTAGGTATCTATCTATTAGTAATTTTTCAGGTTTTGTTTAAAAGGTTCTCCTCAAATTTCAGTGGTTGCTAAGACTGTGTAATCTAGACAGAAATAGCAAACGACATGAAACCAAGCTCCCATCTCAAACAGCGCACATGCATGCCATACCAGAAATCACGCTAGGCCAACCCACATGTATTAATCCTCCATAAGGCGTGGTCAAGGAGTAAAGCTCGAAAGGAAAATACAAACAGCCTGAAGTAAGAAACCATAGTTGTCTGTCTTGATTAGTCCCTGTGAAGGGCAGCAAAGCCCCTCATTGTCTCGAAGTGTCACCCAGTAACAAGAGCCCCAACAAGTACTTCGAAGAAGTTATGCAGCAGGGCCAGAGTTTGGATCTGGAGAAAGGGGAAGTGAATCGACTCTGTGGTTTGTTATGAGATCCTGGGAGGAGCTCCGAATGCTGCAGAGTCCGTCCTCCTCCAGCCCTCCAGCCTCCACTACCTCTCACGGCCATCACTCTTTCACAGAACCTTGGCAGACAAGGTGAGAAAGGCTAATCAGAGAAAAAGACCCTTCAGTTCAGGTCTCCTTTGGCATGACCTGTGACTCTGGGCCACGGTACATGGTGAGACTAGAGCCTGCTTTCATTGAGGCTGTCTTGCTGAGAGGAAAAACTGCCTCGTACGATGACTGTATGGCAAATGCTGGCAAGGGCTTTGCCCTGCATACTGAGAGAGAGACATTTCTGACCGCAGCTCATGAACCACACTTATTTACTCTGGCACATGCCCACTATTTGTTCATAGGCTTTCTGTCTCTACTAAATGTGTTCCAATTTTGGAGGCTAAATCATTGCCAGTAGTTTCCAGGACATTCCGCTAGGCTAAGCAAAATTGCCCTAAGCGGTAGTCAGAAACCACTGGAGTAGTATTGTAAATACAGACTATTTGCAGAAAATGAAAGATACCGAACATCTTATCTTTTCTGTGCTGCAGAAATACATGGGCTGTGTCTCTCAGAAAGCCATACGAAGGCACTATCAAGAACTAGGGGGAGTCAAGGACTTTCATCCTCAGTGGAGCTCAGAAATTGGGTCTGAAACCTCTTGGAGAGTTGCTCCCAGCCTCACACAGAGGAAAATTCATACTCTGGCTATGTTAAAGAGCCATGCTATACATTAGGAGCAGCCTAAACAGTAGTAGTCTTTTGTCCAGGATGGATTTGCAAATGAAGACAAGATCGGAAAGGCAGGGATGGAAGAAAATGGTAGTCCTTCTGGGCTTCTCATTAACTATATGCAATTCAGTTCTGGGCATGCCACCCCAATGTGAGCCATTATCTCAGGCCTATCTCAGCTATGGTTTGATGGGTCATGTGGAACCTACCTAATTTCAGAGCAGGGATAATTGAGAAATACTCCACTTATAATTAAGCCTCCCTGATCTATTGTGCTGCTATATTTTGTCCCTGGCAGAGACAAAGAAAAGGATATGTTAAATGATCTTGCTCCCTTGTATATTCTTATCCAGAGCAATGATTTCATGTACAGGAATCATTAACAAAAGTAAGGAATCTGTAAAGTCAGGAACATGAAAGTCAACTCACCAACCTGATCATGTTTGTGTTTTGGAAGAGGAAGGTCACTCAAAAGAAGACAGTCTATCAAGAGTAATGATCTTCTTTTGAGGAGAATGAGCTTTCAAGAACTTACATGTTTCACAATACTTCTTGAGACTTACAGAAACAAGTTGCTTTCATCCTAAGGGTAAAGCAAAATTCACTTAAAATAAGATGGAATTAAAGCCCCTTGTATTGATTATAAGGGAGGAAGGAGGACATATGTATCTCTATTCATGTGTATTCTGTCAACATCTCAGACATTTTAACTTAGGTAGTGAAAAATGCAAAGGAGAACTAGGTAGGGACATGGCTACCACATCAAACTAAGAGTGGGGGAGAGCAAACATCTGACACCTTCTGTCTTCTCTGCCCCTGTCTGTTTTTAATTTTGCTAAATCACTCCCGTCTGGAGAGTGTGTATTTTAAGTTGTCTCTCCAAGCAACACAGAGGTACAGTGTCAGGGAGCCTGATCTAAGAACCAACCAGGCAGAGATGCAAAAACTCGGAAGGTCCCCAAACCTGTCAAGTTCTCAAGCCACAAGAAGGATAGAAAAGGAGCAGAGTGGGGCCAAAGCTAAAGTGGCATTAGCCTTGAAGGCCTCTGGGAACTTAGATTTAGCATTTTCTCTCAATACGAATTTCAGGCTTTGTGCTTGTATTTTTAAAAGTTGGTATCCCCTGAAATTTCTAGAAGTGATTTTCTAGGGAATATGAACTTTCATAAAATTGTAATGGAGAAAGTTTCCCTAGAAAGAGACTTTAAAATGGGCAGATTTGTCCTCGCTTGCAGGTAATGAAAAGAGGTGGGGCTGGAGACAAAAGCTTGAATGTGTGCTGCACATGTGTACATACACACCCTCAGGTGTGCTGGGACCAGCACTTGAGAAAAGGCGATGGTCCTAGCACAGCACCCAGTAAGGCACTTAGATCTGTCTGAAGGCAACTTCAGACTCCACTGTTCTGAACACTGGCTTCCACACGTACCTGTTTCTAAAGCTCCTCCACATCTGTGAGACAGGTCTGGTAAGAATTTCCACCTAAGTAATTACAGAACTGAAATCAAAAAGTGTGGATCATGGATGGAGCTTGCAACAGACTCTGAAATATTATCTGCTGACTTCCAGGGCCACATATGAAATGGGAATTTTTCACTGTAGTGCAAAAATGATACCCAGTAGCTTGCTCTCCAGAGAGAATAATCTTACATCTAATTTACAGATGTTTCGTTCTTTTCTTTTTCACACGTATTTTCCTCTTTTCAGGTTTATCAAGAACTCGGTAAGTCCAGCATCACCACAGCACTGCACGTCACTCCAGGCGTGTCTTGACCGTGCTGGATTTCAGCAAAAGAAATACCAAAGGTGTTGTGAGCTCACACACACAGATCTGCCTTAAACTGGGAGGAAAACATTCTTCCTGAAAGGCATTTCCGCACGTTTAGTCATATCACCTTGTAGAGGAAGGATAAAACTATCTACTTACTCTCTCCCTAAGAAAGCTGATCTGTTTTCTACTGTTCACCTCCTCATATCTCCACAAGAGTCTCTGTGAGGCTACATACGTCTAATTTCTGGGCCTTTCATCCTGAAAATTGAATGGTTATGATTAGGTTGTTTTGATGCTTTTCTGTATTTATTATTCACTAGAGGATCCATGGGTAAGTGACTTCTAATGGGAAACCACTAGTAAAGGAAGGCCAGAGATTCAAAGGGCACGTAAGTGTATGAATGTGTGTGTGTGTACACTTACACTAGCCATGGAAATCCTACACCATGTATGCTTTTGTTTGTGTGAAAGACATTCATTTGCATATGGGAACCATGTAATCATCAAAGATTAACAACAATGTTCTTGAGTTTCACCAGAAATCACCATCAGTCTTCTAGGAAACTTTTCTAAGAGTTTCAAGTTAGATCAAATCCCTGTCTCGTTCATAACTCAGTGGATATACTCATCCAGGGTGACTGACATGTTCAGAAAATCTTGAATTATCCAAGCAGAAACATAAATGCTGTCAAATCAAAACTGCGGTGGGCATTTTTAAAGAGTTCTTTGGCTCAAATCATTATGCAATCAGAAACAAAGCCCTGCTGCTGTTTTCAAAGAGAAAGTGGAAAAAGGAGTGAAGATTTGGTCTGCGGCATATAGTATATGACTTAAGAGAAAACAGACATGGATTGTGAGGTTACATATTGTAAGAAGAAATCAGCTGCAGGCACTTCTGAATCATTTGTCTTTCTGATATTGTAGGAATCGGCCTGAGGGCAAACCATGGGACCAGGCTGGGAGTGCTAGGAGGTGTGTGTGAGCGTGGGAGAGGTGAGTACCCTCTTGTGCCAACCTCCAGGAGAAGAAAGGTCTGCAGAGTCCTCTGCTGTCCCGTTGACAGAGCCATTGAGTGCATTCTCCTGCTGTCTGCTCCTCCTTCCATTCAGAGACGCGGCCATGCAGTCATGCAAAAACAGACACTGACTCTCTGGGCCTCCAATGTTGGGCATGCCTGACTCAGAGAGGTCCTCATCCATGTGCATGACTGTCAGGGAACTGAACAAATGTGTCCCTGTCCCCCAAATATTGCTCCCATTATTTAGAAACATGAATTTCACTACTGAAAATTCACGTCTTTAAGTTAAGGTACTGCTGCCCAAAAGCCTTGAAGGCATGAACGCACTAAGAGGGGTAGTGTATTTTACCCCTTCTACTCTCATTCTAATTATCAGATAATTTCTTCTCCCCTTGAAAAACAGAAATATTCACCTGGAATAGGGTATAATGCAAGAGGAATAAGATAAAGAATTTGGCTAACATGAAACACAGATAAGGTCCAGAATATATCAGCTCAGGTAAGGGCCACCGTGAGGAGGTTTTGGTGAAATTATGAAACTATACTTCTGGGTACAGGCAAAATAAGAGAAGAAAAGCCCTTCCAAAGAATGTTGCCAAAGAGTCATTCATAGCCTTTCTTAATGCGAAAGATGTTAGATGGTAGACTTAATGTTAGATGGTAGCTTTGCAGCAAAATGTATCATAAGTGTCATCCTTTCCCCAAGAAAACACATACCTTATTCCCCTCTATCCACTCCCCCATTGCTATGGCAGCTCTACACTTTTTTGTGAACCATTCATTTGATTCTTTAACCATGTAATCGTGTCCCAGACCTCTCGATCCTGATGCCCATCCCTGTGTTCTGCAGTCACGTTGTTGCCTGGAAGGTGATGAATAAACCTCTGGAGAAGTAACCCTGCTGAAAGAAAGAATTCTGCATAGCTCCCATTCATGGTTAAGGGTAGGTCATTATTTTTAAATCAGAAAGGAAAAAAATCTCTCTACTTCATCAAAATCTCACCAGATCTTTATCCTTTAAGAAAACTGTGTAGGTACTTTTAATAAATAACATGACCTACTAAAATGGTCCCAGTGGAACTGCTTTCCCAGAAGACGAGAAGTTTCATCCATCACCTGAGATCCTCCATCCACCTGAGATCACTATTTTCAAATCCTGGAACCTCTTTATCTACTCAGGGATAGCAGAGCTCTTGAAGTAATTGCTCAGGCCGTGTTTCATACACAGATCTGAAATTCCTTGGAAAATAGCTGCCTCGATGCCTATGGCAGGAATGACTCCAGGATTTGTTATGCATTTTCTATAAAAGTCAAGTGAGTGGATGAACAGAGTAGGGTTGATGCCTGAGAGGGGAAAAGGGATAATTATCAGGAGAAGTTTCCTTCAGCAACTCAACCTACTTGCTTGGTTTAAGAAAGCACTTAGGGGTCCAGTTTTTCTGGTGTTTTCATGATTTTGACAAAATCAACTGTATTTCATGGTGCATCGGTGTCTCTTGATGAAGCTCTGTGCAAGTCATAGTAAAGAGGGGGATTTAGCGCAGTGGCCCTGCACCTGCCTGGCAAGTGCAAGGTCCTGAATTTGATTCCCAGAGAAAATCACACTTCACACCATTTATCTTATTTATTTTAATTTTTCAAGCAAATTACAAACATGATAAAGTCATTCCACATCTAATTCCCTAAATACTCATAATATTTTACTAAGTATATTATGTACTATCACAGAGCCTGCCTTCAGGGTGCAAAAATCCAGAGAAATTTTCCAGTGTATAAAGGGTTCAGAGAACAGCAAAACCATCAGATAAAACACTTTAGTTTCTGTCTCCTTGATAATTTTTTGTTTCCACAATTCTAAAATATGAAAAATACTTTTTAAAAATTGAATTATTATTTTTTCTTACATTCAACACTGTAGGAACTTAACCTTAGGTTAAAAACAAACAAACAAACAAATTCTCTGTGGTCAGTTTCCCAACACTGAATAATGAATCCACATGGTGTCACTCCTACCATCAGCCAAGAATCTCTTAGACATGTCACCCCACAAATGTCATCCTGTTCAGCAACTTAAGAACATTTCTCTGGTGAATGAAGGAGATTAAATAGTTAGGACCAAGATTACCCTGGAGGAGGCACCCAGAGGCACCGTCCCATTGCTCATTCCCTGGTAACAACTCTACAGACACTAAGAGACACTAAGAAGCTGGAGCATAAACACTCATATCCCACTGAAACTTCCCCACTACCCCTGCTTCTGCCCTGGGGACTGCAGTTTGCAGTGGCAGACTATTTTTGCAAGACAGTGTTTCTAAGGAGAAATGTCTCTTTAAGACCCTTGTGGATTAGTCAGACAAATTTTGCCCTCTACAAGGCTGGTGCCTCTGAACGATTTTGATCCTGACCCAGCAAAAGCAATCTCCACATTTGGTCTCTGGAATCCGAGGAGGAAAACTAAAACAAGTAGTCATTACCGAAGGGGGTTTCAATAATTACTTTAATGGGAGAGAGTGATTTTATGTGAAGGTCTTTGTGACAACTCAGGAAGAAACAATCAAAAGGAAAACTGTTTTCACAGCTTGTGACAAGGTAATACCAATAAATAGGAATGGTGTCTTGATAGTTTCTCCCAGAGACCCTAAGACACGGGTTGACCACGTAATTTATCGTCTTAACCAGGGTCCTTCAGAGAATGAAAGGATCTGCAATTAACAATTATGCTAGAACAACAGGTGCAGACCAGGACAGTTCAGGCCCGCCGGGCACATGGTCATCTTCTAATACTAGAAATGAGAATGGCCAAGATTACTAATATGGGGCTTTTGCACTACATGTTTAGTATGAAGGGGGCTTAATGCAGGTTCATTTTAATTATGGGGGTTAGTGACATCCCAGCCATGTCATGTTCTCTTTTTACTAATTATTAAATCAATAAGCCTTATCCTTTCAGGCCATTATTTTATATATGTCAGGCATATTTGAAACATCAATTCTTTTATTTTTAAACACTGGAAACTAACTATGAGAGCATAATGATGCCCTTCCCACCTGGACATGAGTATACATCCCATGGAAGGGAACGGATCTGCCTGGGAGATGAGTTGCCTGTGTTTTTCAGTACTTAAAATGTGATGTGTGGCCTGGATTAGTTTGGTGCATAAAAGATCATCATTACCATGGAAATCAGCATAAAGTAGGTGGACCGGTAATATCTTTGAATGATTGGATGACAAGGACTGAGCAGGAAAATTTCTCAAAAAATAAATATGAACATATACAAAAAAAAAATCATAGGTTTGTATTTTTTCAGTGCTTTCCAGTTACATACAAGAGACAAAATACATGGGGAGTCAACAAATGCCTGTCTTTAGAAATCACAGGAAACAAGCTTCTCTTCTCTGCTCTTAAACTGTTAGCATAAAAATAGGATTAAATTTATTTTGTCTCATTTAATTGAAGTTTTCAATTCTTCCCTGGAGTAAGAAGAAGGAATTTGATGTTGGTGTTGAAGAAAGATCAACAGTTTAGCTACAATATAAGCTTATGTAGAAATTCTTAAGGGAGAAAGAAGAGACCACAGTGAAGGAAACAAAAGAAATAATTTTGAAGTGAACAGCTGTAGATGTTACTTTTGGGAGGAGCTGTTGAAGAGCAGACGGAGCCTCTGTATATAACTTTTGTAAGTATTTGTGAGTCTATATAATCTCAAAAGTAATTGTAACAAGATCAAAAAATACCTAAAGACAAGAAAAAATTAAAATGTAGAAATCAACTGTCTTGAGACTGATTTCATATAATTTTAATATGCTAAAGAAGTAATATTGAGACTTAAAAAAGTGCTTGTACAGCAGTCAAAGAACCCTTTTAAGGTATTTTTTTGAGGCAGGGTCTCGCTTTGTGGTTCAGGCTGGCCCTGAGCTCAACCTCAAACTCACATCACAGCAATCCTCCTGCCTCTGCCTCCCAAGTGCTGGGATTACAGGCGTGAGCGACCACGCCCGGCACTGTGGTATGTGGTACTGGTTGCTGCTGGGGTGAGTCTCCACACCCAGTGTTGTTATGTGGTTACCGGGGTTCGAACCCGGGTCCTTGCACTGCAAGACAGGCGCCGAAACCACTGAGCTAAATCTCGGTCCTCAAGGAACATTTTTAAGCTCTTCTTCGCAGTGTTGAAAATACAGTGGTGGATAAAAAAAAGTTTCTGTTCTGGTGGGTTTTCCATTCTGATATAGATATATAATCAACACATATTTGTCAAATATGTATATAATACATTAGATGGTAGTAAAAGTAAAGGGGGGGTAAAGGAGCAAAGCAAGACAGGAGATGCTGCTGTGAAGAACACATGCAAGGAGGTCTCTGATGTGGGGCCACCTGGCAGGGTCAAGGTCTAGAACTGAGGCACGCAAGTACCTGCACACAGAGTATGTCAGATGGACACTGTGGCAACTGCAAGGTTCTAAGCAGAGAGCCTGGCTGGAGCCCTCAGAAAGCCATGGAGATCACAGTGGCACGAGAACAGTATGGAGAGTAAGCACACAGAGGTGGAGGGTGAATGCAGGCAGCACCTAGGCCTCTGCTGTTAGTAAACTGCTGTTAGTAAACAGAGTTTAATGGGAACAGGTAGAAGCGGGAAAGCTGGCCACCTGTGTGAATCCACGTGAGTGATGCTGAAAGCTCAGCCTAGAGTTTCACTGGTGGAGGCAGTGAGAATACATAGGCTCCAGGGACATCTTTAAGTCAACTTCCAATAGAACTGTCATTTACCAACCAGAAGAGGGAGATGGGGAAGGTGGTTTTGTCTGTTTTGAACTTGTTAAGTTTAAGACGACTGACTATTAAAAAGCTGTATCACAATGTCAGATGGACAAAGAATCTGCAACTTCGGTGTACAATGGAGTGTGGACAGACCTCAGTGTGGAGATGGTATTCAAAGCTGAGAGCTGGACGAGGTCATCCATTGTTTAAAAAAAACAGGTGAGTGGCCCCTGAAATGAGCCATGAGCATGCCAACATTTCACGGTAAAGAGGATAAAGAACAGTCTAAGAAGGAGAGATCTGGAGGCAGAAAGACCTGAGACAGATCTGGAAAAGATGGGGGAAAAAAAAAAAAGAAGAACACGTCAAGAGGGAGAAGGTGATCCATTGTGACCAATGAGCTGAGACAGAGAAGATGAGACTGAAAACTGGCTGTTGTTGTCAGGTAAATACTGTAAATGGCCTTGAAAAGAAAATTTAAGGAGTGTGATTATGATCAAAAGCCTGAGAGGACTGGATTTAAGAATGAAAAAAGGGAAAAGGTGTTTTTTTTTTTTTTACAAAAATAAAATAACTCCTTCAAGGAGAACTAGTCTAAAGAAATAGGAAGAAAGGGCACCGTATTTGGAGGGAGCATGATTTTACTGAAGTATTCTTGCAATTTTTTGCTGTTTAAAATGAGAGAGAGCCTATTTTCCTGCTGACAAGAATGATCCAGAAAACTAGCATATGTTCTTAAGCAGAGTTTCATTAAGCAGTTCATTAAGCAGAGTTTAACTTAATCCACATTGAAATCACTAAATTCTAAAGTAGGAGTGAGGAAGGTTTTAGCTGCATCATGCTGGATGAGTTAAAAAGGAAGGTAGTTGAAAATAGTATTATTATGAATTCTTGATCACTACCAGAACTAGGCCCGACTGATAACAGGCATACAGACAGTAAAAGGGAAAAAGCAGTTTGGGAGGCTTCAGAGCCAAAGTTAGGGATGTAAATCGGAGATGCAACAAACAACCAACTTGCCCTTCCAGAAAGCTGACCTGCAAGTTTCGTTAATAGTCACACTCGGTTTGTGTTTTACTAATCACTTACTGGGAACTGGCAGGCGTTTTGTATGAAAAGAAACTGAGAGACTGTAGAGAATGTAGAATGAAGTGAAAGTGTGCGCACAGACACACAGACACACCTTCTTCCTCCCTAGAGAAAATCGCTGTTAACAATCCTCACAGACGCCCATGTGTTCCCATATATATATTTGTATGTAGGATTCCTTCACCACAATTGGATCATATACTATTTACTTTATTCTGTAGCTTGATTTTTATACATAACAATATACCAATTGTATTTTTTCATCTTAGTAGAAATAGCTCTACTTCTGTCATCATAAAAAAAAACATGAATAGGTAATATATGAACATAATACTCCATGTAAAGAAGATAACAGGATCTCTAGTCTTCTTCTAATCTCCTAGCCAGTAAGTTTCTCCCCAGAGACACTCACTATTACCAGTTCCTTAAGTATCTTTCCACAGTTGGACAATGCATGCATATAAACATATATATATATATATATATATATATATATATATATATATATATATATACATACATATACAAACTGTACCATACAATACACAGGTTTTGTATTTTGATTTTTAAACTTTAACATATCTTGGAGATCATTCCAAATATAATGCTACCTCATTTTTTTCAAATGACAATGCAATATTTTATTTGATCTTAAATCTTATGCCTGGATGTTTTCCATTTTCTCACAGTTAGCTGAATGCACCTATACTAGGTAATACTTTAGTATTTATTCAGCAAATGGAGAGAGAATACACCGAAATAGAAATAAGATCAACAAAAAGGTATTTGAGATTGTGTAGAATTGTGTATTGATTCTAACTCTAGTTTCTTGTCTATTAAAATAAATCTTTGAAAGGCAACTTGAAATTCCAAATACTAACATTCTAATTTTCCAAATGGAACTTATTGCTTCTGTTACTTCCAAAGCGGATAAAATTAGTAGCCCTCTGTTTTGGATGCTTAAACCTTCTTAAGGACCTCAATGAAGCATTTTTCTGAAACTAGTCAATAAATGTCTACACAATCATATTTCATTAACAGAAATGCCTGGATAGGGAGCCATACTCCACAGGGTGTGGTGGCACACATCTGCAATTTCTGCACTCAGGAAACCGAGGCAAGATGATCCCAAGTTTCAAGGCAACCTGGACAACACACTGAGACCCTGTCATTATAAAAAGGTGGGAAAAAGCAATCGAGGATGGGAGAAAGGAACCATATTCCTCCATCTGGCACTTAGCAGTGTCTATTACATTAATATTTTTCAGAGAACCTGGTTTTATGTATGTTACAAGTAAGTTGGTATCATTGAAATGACATTCTCAGCAAAACTCCAGGAAAAAAGAGGCAACTTTCCTAATTCTAGAAAATGCGTTATTAACTGAGTTAGCTCCAAGATAACATTTTGTGGTAGCTAGAGTCTTAGAGAGTGAGGGTGCAGATTCTGTATGTGAGTGAAGCTCTGTTAGCTCTCTTTGCTTCAGTCCCCTGTTTGGGACAAGAGGAATGTTGTGTCCAGTGTTTCTCCTTCAGCAGACAGAAGAAACAGAAATTTGAACCTGCAAAGTACTTTATTTTTCTGCAGCACTAGGGACTGAACCCAGGGTCTTCTTACTGAGCTATCTCCCTGGTCCTTTCTATATTTTTCACTTTGAGACAGAGTCTCACTAAGATGCCCAGGCTGGGCCCCAACTTTTCAGCTTCTTGTCCCAGCCTCCCAGAGTGCTGCTATGACAAGTAACCATGATCGACCACAAGCGAGGTGTTTCTACCATAATCCTGAGTCAAATATGACTCTACAACTGGATGTGATGGTAGCATAATCCCAAAATTTAAGCGTTCTGGGAGGCTGAGTCAAGAAGGTCACAATATTGAGCCCAGCTTGGAAAACAGTGATTAGCAATATCCTATCTCAAAAAAAAAATTTTAAATGTTAAAAATAGTTAGGGTTGCAGCTCAATGTAAAGGCCCTGGGTTCAGTCCTCAATACTACTAAAAAAGAAAAATATGAATGACCATGTGATGGGTCAAAGAGAGTAAGTGGGCAGGGCATCAGAGAAGGGAAGAGAGATATGTGCCCAAGGCAGGCGGGAGACTCTCAAACTCTTCTTTCCCTTACTCCCTCTTCCTACCTTAAGTGAGAAATATTATAATTGAAAAAATCTCAGTGGCTGATGGCAGAGTAATGGGGAATAAGCACCATTCTAAACATGAAAAATACACAGTACTGACTGGAGTCAAAGGTTTCATTCTCAGGGACAACAACCTATGGACATTGATTCTACCTTTTATCAACCACACAGTCTTGAGTGATCTATTTTATTTTTGTAGTACTAGGGATGGAACCCAGGGCCTTATGTGTGCTGGACAAACCCTCTACCACTAAACTACATCGACAGCCATTTTTACAAATTTATTTTGAAGAAGAGCTGCATTTATTTTCCCAGGCTGGCCTTAAACTTGTTATCATTCTATCTCAGCTTCCCAAGCAGCTGGATTACAGGTGTGCACTGGCCTGTTGGACTCAAGCAATGTGTGTAATCTTTTGAAAGCCTTCCTTCCCTCATCAGTAAACACGTGCCTTTCAGGCTAGTATGTGGCTCCCACACAGTTATTAAAAATAGCTCTGCCATGGGCTGGGGATTTAGCTCAGTGGTTCTGGAGCCTGTCTTGCAAGTGCAAGGGCCCGGGTTTGATTCCCCGGTAACCACATACCATACTGGGCGTGGAGACTCACGCCCAGCAGCAATCAGCACCACATACCACAGTGTCGGGGGTGGTGGCTCACCCCTGTAATCCCAGCACTTGGGGGGGCAGAAGCAGGAGGATTGCTGTGATGTGAGTTTGAGGCTAAGCTCAGGGCCAACCTAAACCACAAAGCAAGACCCTGACTCAAAAAAAAAAAAAAAAAAAAAAGCTCTGCCATTGATTTTCTGCAAGCTCTGTCTTTAGCTGTCCCTTCTAAATCATTAATTTAAACCACATTAGTTACCACAACAGTTTTCTTTTCACTACAAAGCTTATCGCCATTACCTTTTATTTTATGAATAGGGAAAACAAGGCCCAGAAGAGCAAGAGAGATCCCAAGAGATGATAGACAGGAAGGTCCAAGATGCAGCTTTATCTTCTGTCTTATTGTCCAGCCCTTTTCAATTCTCACTGCTCTCACACCATATATTTAATAAAAACATCTACACTTTGAAAAGATCATGGCGTGAATGTTATAGCCTCTCTCCTGCAGGGGTCAGTGATACCATCACACACGACATGAAAAGTTATAAGATCGTCCTCAGGCAGCTAATGAAATTGGTCGCTCTGGAAGGCATGGTAATAGCTGGGCACAGTGGCTCCCCCCTGTACTGTCAGCACTCAGGGAGCGAAAGCAGGCGGACTGAAAGTCTAGGCCAGTCTAGGTGACACGGCTAAAACCTGTCTCCAAATATGCCCTCACAGATAATAGCAAAGGAATAGAAAAACCTGCTTTATCATTGCAGAAGTGACCTAGAAAGAGGTGAGTCACAGCCTAGACTGCAGAAACCAGGGACTAAGATGCAGAGTTTCACATTCCTTACTGGGCCCAGGCTGGTCCTTGTGTTTCAAGCTTCTGTGCTTCCTTGAGGAATCATAAGATTTCCAAAAACCCTTCGTCTTTCCTAAGGTGTTTGCTTTCATCCTCTACTCAAGCCCACCTGACTAATCAGGATAGGATAGGAGTGCATCCGCCACGAATCGCTACAACTGTCACACTTTTGTAGGTGAACAGAACGCGGACAGGTTGCATGACTCACACCAAACAGCCTTCGATACAAGTCAACAGATAATGGCTGGAGCTACATCTCTGCAAACAGTGCCCAAGGCTCTCCTGGGCTCTCCCAGCAGCAAGGAATCAGCTGCACTGATTAAAGAGCTGCACTCTGGGCCTGACTCACTCAGCTCAGGGAAGGTCAGAGAACTAGGAGAGCATTCAGTGCGTTTTGGGCACCCACCTGTCTGCCCCCAAGTGACTACTGTGGAGTCCGTCACGCAGACCAGCCCCCAAATGCGATGTGGAGGCAGGAAACTCACGCGCAGTCCCGCAGCTACAGTGGACTCTACTGCAGCCCTTGCTGCCATTAGGAAGGCATCTGTTGCCCCCTCTGGTACCTTCTCTGGTCTCCAGAATAAACCAATGGCCATAAATTTCCAGTTTTGCTCAGTGTTAACTTCCTTCTAACTTAACTGACTGCAGCTTCTCCTTTGGGAGACGGCCGTACTCCTGAGTGCACGCTGCTAAATGAGTGCCACCTTGTCTCTTTTCCTCCACATCATCATTATAATTAATAAGCAACAATATCATCCCTCGTGGTTAAGTTCTTATTAGGTGTTAACTGGCCTTAACGTCATTATCTCATTAAGTCTTTCCAGCTAAATTGCTTTATCAGCTTCCCTTCAACCGGGGTCTGGACTGCCTGTAGGTAAGGGATCCCCTCCGAAGGGCAGAGGACATTCTCAAGCATGCAGATCTGCTCTAATTATTAACATTTTTGAGGACTTAATGTTATTTCTGTTACTAGGGGTAACTTTACATTGCCATAAATCCTCCTGTCCATGTGCTTAATGTAAAATCCAGCAGCTTTTTACTTAATCCCACTCATTTTGGTAGGAGAAAAATGTTGTGGAAAAATATATTCTAAAATATTTACAACAGCGAAAACCTCCACCATCATCACTATCCACATTTCTATTTGGATAAATTATCCTCGGGGCTTTTCTAAGATGCTGAATTTCAGAATTTTATATAAAAGGCAGTGAAGAGGTTTGCTTGTACACTCCCCTTCTCGGTTGTTCTAGATGCAGTCTTTTCTTCCACCTCCCTGATAATGCTCAGCTTTTCTCTCTTTAATAGCATTCATTTTATAAATCAGCCTTTTGTAAAGGTAGATGAAGACTATTCTACTGATAAATGAATGGAGGGTATAGACTAATATATTTTTTCTAGAAAAGCTTTCATTCCTGAAGACTAATGACACTTATCGCTTCTTCTATTGTCCTTATGATTTCATGTTAAGCACGAATTCTTTTCATCTTTTCCTCCTTTATTCCTGAATTGTGCACATTCTCTGAAGGTTGGGGGATATGCCATCCAGAGTTCAGATTTACCCTTGTACAGCCACTAGTCACAGTTTTATCCTACTCCACTTTTCTGCCTTCCCAAATCGCTAATCATCTCCCATGTAATTCATCACTCACCCTCACTTTCTCAAGTAATTTCATCTTTTTAAATATCTTGTTATCTCACATTCCTTATCATATACTTAGCCTCCAAACCTTGTTGTTCATTTTATTTTCTCACAAATTATGGAGTCTTACTCAATTTGTAGCGTTTCCCCATCTTTTATCTTCTTGTCCCTTTGCCTTTTCACCTTACAAGTTCTTTGTTTTCAAAGTTCAGATTACAATTTGAAATGGTAGAGATGAATCTAAATCTCTTTCCATTTATTTACTGAATTTTCAAAGTCAATTATCATTCCAAGGGTGAAATCTGGGTTTATAATTCTCAAGTCTTCCCATAGAAGCAATCAAATACACTGGACTTCTTTTTTACTTAATCAGATATAAAGAAAATTTACTTTCAAAGGAAAGATTGGACAATTTATTGGTGTTAACTTGATATATATTGACTACTCTTTGTCTCTTGTACATATGAAGCCGGGCATCATCTCCAAAAGACACTTTCTAACATGTCTTATGATTCTCCCTCTATAACCATTTCAAATAGCATTGGAAGCAAGCCCTTAAGTTCAAATCTTATTGTTACCAAACTTTCTGTTCTGGCCCAGACTCTTTTCATAGAAAAGCATAATTTTAGCTTTTACCATTTTGGGTTTTGTTTTGTTTTTCCAACTGCACAGGCTTGGAGTCCCTCTCTCCTTTCACCTTAACATCTTTTCTCCTTCTGAAATGTAAGGAAAATTAGTGTAACAAACACTGGAGATAATCATTCTTCTCATTTTCTCTGCTTTAGAATCCTTCCTCCTCTCATCCTTTCACAGGGCATGTTTTCCTGCTTTGAGTTTATTACAAGGGAAAATTCCTGCATTGGTGGTGTCACCTTTATTTTCTCCCTCATATCCCTTCTGTCACTTCCTTTTGCTCGCTGCAGACTGATGGCGCCTGGCAGGTGGTATGGCTGCCTCTGTTCTCCTGGCCTGTATGCAGACTGCCGGAGGAGAGCAGCCTCGTCCCTGCAGCCCTCCCGGATATCGCCAAGGGAAAGACATCACGACAATCCACTCTGTGAGTGGCAACACCCAGGCGCTGAAAAAAGAGAAGCACATGATCCAGGAAGAGCCCCATCACACTGTGCTTAAGGGAAAAGCCATGGCAACTTTCCCAACTCCAACCATCTCCCTGTTGAACTTCTGTGGAGGAAAGTGCTTAGTTCTCAAGGTTACTGATTTTTCCTTTCCATCACAGGCATATAAAGGTCTTATGTGGGGATAAGGCTAGTAACCTCTAACCACAGAAACACAGCTCCTATTTCCATATAACTATGACTTTCTAACTAACCAGAGGTATAGATTGCTGCAGCAGTGGGAGGTCCTGCTGTTTAAATGACTATATGTTTCTTGGAAAAGAAATGAGTTTCCAAAAGTTTACCCTTTTTTAAGTAATCCAAATTATCTGCTTTTTTTTTTTTTTTTCCTAAAATGTGACCCCTTTCCCTCTCAGCATTCTATTACAATTCACACACAGTTTCTCTTGAGGGCATGATAGAGTCTAATTTTCTTCATTATTCAATTTGGATCCTGTTAAGTAAGACAGGAATTCACTGACAAGAACATTTAGATTTTGGCAAATAAGTTCATTAGTATTCAGAAAGCTTTGCACCCCTCATATTTAATAAACCTTTCCATTACAGAGTAAGAAATTCTGCAAAATAGTGAAACAAATTAGCAATAGGGCCACCAAGAGAGTACAGCCAACTCTAATTCAGAGATGTCTCAGTTTATCAGTTTTCTGTCAATCATTAAAACAAGAAAGGTGAAACATGCAATTATATACAAGGATACAGAACTCCTAATTCTTTCATCCTAGATGAAGCATAAGAGTTTTAATTGCCTGGAAAAATAAGATTTCTGTTTTCTCTCATGAGAAACAGAGAAAACAAATACAAACTGTTTTAAAGTCAGTGATTAGAGCTACAAAAATTCAGGTCATACAACTGAGCAGTGAAAAGACAAGTCTGTCATGTGTATGTTTTCCCTTCACGATGACCAATGTTGAGATTTTTAGAAATGTAAGATGCTTGATGGAATGTGGCCCTTTTTGTAAGAATGTTTAGAGTTGTACACACTTGCTGATTCTGTTTCTGACTAATGGGAGGAATACTGTGCTAAAATATTTATATATGTTGTAGCATATTCCAATTTTTGCATTTATTTGAGTTACCAAAGCCCTTTGTTTCTCTTTAAGGACTGCCTCCACCCATCTACCATTTCAAATATATTTACCCGAGGAGAAATAAGGAGAAGGAGGAAAGTCTATTTAGGAGGACAGTGCATCTGTATAAGTAAGAGCAACAGAGAAAATAAAGCTTTCCAGTGATGGAGAAGTGTCGACATTACCTGGGTGTGTCTGTGTTCCTTGAATTCAACTGTAAAGTAAAACTGTGAGTCGAGAATAATTAATTCCACAATTTAAGCCATAAATTGAAATGATCTGAAATTATTTCTTACGGTAATACTCTCAAACCAAATAGGTTATGTCAGGAATGCTAAATCTGAAATTATATTGTTTTCTCTAAAATACTGTCTGTACTCAGGCATGTGTACCAAACATATTTGTCAATGATGAAAGAAACAAAAATGAGAAGTGGCTCAATGAGACAGGAGGCCATGGTGGCACCTTTTTTTTCTGATTGGTGTTTGTTTTTTTTTTTTTTTTCCTCCATTTTTAGAAAAGTCACCCAACCACAGGGGGTGTATAGAAAACACTGTGCATGAAAAATATCTGTTTATTGAAAATTTCTTTTTATGTCTAGGAGATTCCTATGTGGTAGGAACGAGTAGAGGCGGAGGAATAACCAGTGGCCCTCATTGTATTGAGAAATTCTCCTCTTCAGATCTATCCTTAAAAAGCGAAAACATTATTTCTTCTTCTATCTGGGAAGAGCTCTTTTCATGGTGACACTGGGCCTGAATAATTACATGTTGTGTATCTTAGTGCAGTACAAATTGTTTGAGAAGAGTTGGGCACCTGACTATAGAAGATCACCCCAGGAGTCCCAACAACACACTGTCCCAGAGCGCAGCTGACTCCCTCCAAAAGAAAAGTAAGAAAGGGTCAAGCTTGTGCTTTCACACTCTGCACACACTTGATTCATGGAGGCTCATATGTGCTCAGCAGGACTGGGAGGAAGCCAAGAATGGAGAAAGGCAGGTAAAGAAACGATGAGAGAAGGAATAAAACCTCTATAGTGTACAGAGCTAGCACCTTCTTAACTCTAAAGCTAGAAAGGAGACACAATGCAGCATAAAGATGGACAGAAACAAACACTCCTCAAAAAATATTAAAATTCACCTAACTGTTGATGATCTATCTGACTATACAGCTTAGAATACGAGAGTTTGAAACTGGCCTGCTATCATATGGATCCTCTTGTTAACATTTTTAAAGCCAAAAGGGATGTAGAGTCGCTCAAGAGACATCGAGAGTGTGTGTGTGAAGTGTCTTGCCATGCTACAGAGTGCGTTAGTGTCGGGGTAAAGACTTAAATCCACGTCTCGAGGGTCCTGGCTAGCACTTTTCACACTATGGTTTTCTACGCAGAGCAGGAGCAACAGTTAGTTCTGGATCCCATCTCTGCCTGTTTCCTGATCCACTCATGTCACATTTCCAGCTGCAGAAGCCAGCTCCAAGAACCTCAGAGGGCACCCCTGGACCTGGCATGGCTCGCCTGCGACTCTCCCATTCACAGTTATTAAAAGTGACCACAGTTCGTGACTCTGAGCTCGTTCCGTGATGCCTTCCTCTACAAATAACCAGGAGCATGACTGTCCAGCCAAGTGTATTTGAAGTTTCCAGCTCTGCCTGGTGTCTCTGTTGACCTAGTTAATTCAATACAGGATCTGACCACCTGACCTACAGACAAAGAGTTCCAACTCCATTTCACCTGAATATTATATTTGTAAACACCTGTAACCTTGAGTAAACAAACACACCCTAAGAGCTCATGTCCTAAATGCCAAGACAGGCTATGCTAGAGTGTTCATTTTCAAGCTCTAGAGTGCACAGGCTAATGAACTGGTTCTTCCTCCTTGTCTGCTCTTTACTAGAAGAAAAGAACTAAGTAGGAGGCCCACCAGGGGACCTAGCCTGACCCCCGGTTCAGGTGAGCTGGCTGGACCAGTTTATATATCTCAGTTAGAGAAAGGGGAACCTTGAAGTAAAACAGCTTCCTACCCTCTATATCCTGATTAGTCCTTCTTTCTATGACTAAAGAATTTATCAACCCATTCCTTCCAGTATCACATAGAGTTCTCCATGAGGGAAGGGCAGTGAAAGACATTTTCCTCCCCGTGCACTTCCATAGATATGTTACGACACCACTGACATGTCAGCCTCCCTGGGCTAGTCCTCCAAGCAGTTGTCCAGAGGGTTGATCTTTGTATGATCCTGCTGACAGCCACTATTTGAATGAAGAGCCAATTGAGTGAGAAACTGCAGTTCATGTTCTTGTTCTCCAGAAGACTGGACAGCCCATCCGAAGTCTTCTCAAAAACAGCATCCAGGGTTCAGTGTTCAAGGAGGTGGCAGCAGCAGGGCAGCAATGTGAGAAAAGGCCATGTTCTTCAGAGGGGTGGCTTTTCCATCTCTCTCACCAACTGCATAATGATAAATCACAGATTATAAAGTTAAGCCACTGTGCAAGCGAGGGTCTTGGTAAATACATGGCGTAAACAAAGTCTGATGATGGGCTCACTGACTTTTCAGTGAAGCCTGTGGTTTTCCAGACAGTACAGTGCAGACTACAGGAACACAAAAAGCTGCCTATGAACTCTCTGTCCCTTCATTAATTTGTCAGTACCAAAGAAGAAGGAAAAGCTATATAGTAATTTCAATTAAGTACTGGTGAGTCTGCATGTATGCAGCATGGAGAATGTATGGGCTAGCGTGGGACAAGCTAAGGGAAAAGCAGAGAAATGAAGAACATAAATAGGTCCCTTTTTTTTGTTTGTTTTAGCATTGCACGGAGCTGAGCTAAACAAAGAAGTGATTATGAAACTTGAATGAGAACTGAGCAAATAATATTTGGGGATAAAGTTGGATTTAAGATCCCATAAAAAGAAACACAGTAACTCAAGCTTCACCTCATTCCTGAGCAATTAATATGACTCATCCCCAAAGTCTTCAACAAAATGAAACAGAATGGCATAACCACACTCCAAGATGGTCTAGATAAAATGTCAGTAGTTCAGGGATTCTCTGTCAAAAGTATCAAATAGTGACTGATTAAAAGGCCAAGCCAGGACTGAGCCCAGGTCCCCCAAACTCCCAGCCCACAACTCTGCTCAAATTAATCTCCGTGAACATGTTATTTCTGTTGTACACAGAGCTGGGAAGATCAGCTTCCTCGACCTCTAAAGTGGTGTCTGGTGGTATTTGGGTGGTAATTTCCTCTTCCTGGACAACAGACTAGCTCAGGTGGACTTCAGCAAGGCACAGGAATCTTCATGTTACAGGCTGCCTGAGGGAACAGCCTGGTTACTGCCCATTGACCGTGCAGAGGGCTGGAAGCTCTGATGGAAGAGGCTGCTCTGGGGCATAGAGGCATATACCTAAGTCCAAATACCAAAAAATCTGCTGACTGGATCACAGATCAGAGGCTGGGAGACCAACACCAGCTTTGAAGTCTCAGCACATGATTAGAATGGAGAAGAAAGACCTTCTCTTAGCCTGTTGTCCTTGATGACTTTGTGACTGACAGTATCCTAACTATATTCTCAAAATTCCTGTATCACTCATTCTCCAATAAACACTGAGCCCCTACTTTGAGTAAGACTGAATGTGGGGTATGGCTGAGATAAGCAAACCTAAGGAAGCCCTATCCAGGTATAGGGTGCACACCTGTAGCCCCAGCTAGTTAGTAGACTGAAACAGGAAGATCAGAAATTTGAGATCAGCCCAGGCAATTCAGTGAGATGGTCTCGGAATTTCAGAAAGTGTCTGGGATACAGCTTAGGTATGAGGCCCTGGGTTCAAGCCTCAGTGTTGCCAAAATTACAAAAAAAGAATCGATTATAAAAGACTTATTGTGAGAAGACTCTACATATAAAAAGAGTGTCATCCTTACAGGACATCATTGAGACAACATGGCACAGAACAGTGTCACATAGCAGGTACCATCTAGCCCAATCATTTCTAAGCCCACTGCCCAGCAGAATCATCTTTGGCAGATCCTAAACCCCACCCAGAGTATTATGACTCAGATGAGCCTGACAATAAGCCTGAAATATGTATTTTTCACCAGCTTCCAGGTGAACTGTAAGGAACCAATTTGGATCTGTGAGGATTGAACCCAGGACCTTAAACAGCTAGGTGAGCACTGAGCCACTGAGATATACCTGAGTCCCTTTGCCTCCTCTGTTCTTAACTTACTTAAATTGGTCCCTTGAACTCAGGCTGGTCTTGTTGCTATCAACAGTCTTCATGTATGCTAACGACCTATAATATTTTCATAAGTTTTCTGAGAAAGGATGCGGTTTGCTATGGCTTATGTCTTGATGTCCCCCACAGCCTCAGGCAGTCATAGCTGAGGCTTTTTCAGGAACTGATCCATGCTAGTTCAAGAGTAGAAGGACGGAGGGTGTGAGCGCTGCTGGCCCTATGGCCCTGTGTACTCTGACTAAGATGAAAGGGGCAGAAAGATACTCTTGCGGCTCCTTCCCCTTCCCTCGCTGCTCTTACTGTCTTCACCACCGTGAACCATAGCCCTCTGCCATCCTTCCCTGGAGCCAGAGGATTACGGACTAAAACCTCTACAAACTGTGAGCCACGTAATCATTTCATTAACCTTGTGTACTGAGAGATTTGTCGTGGTGTCAAGAGAACAGCAACTAAGACACACAGTTTTCACTTTAAGATAACACTGCAGCAAAAGCTTAAATCCAGCACATGTCATGTGAATTCATTTACCTAAAATACCTAAAATGAGATAGAAATGAGGCCCTGGGTTCATGAACCCAGGGCAAATGAGATAGAAAGTACATTGTGGTTGGAGTTTGTGAATTATATCTCACTCTTTTCTTTTCTTTTCTTTTTTTTTTTTTTTTTGAGACAGGGTCTTGCTTTGTAGTTCAGGCTGGCCCTGAGCTCAGCCTCAAACTCACATCACAGCAATCTTCCTGCCTCTGCCTCCTGAGTGCTCAGATTACAGGCATGAGCCACCACGCCCGGCACTGTGGTATGTGGTACTGATTCCTTCTGGGCATGAGTCTCCACACCCAGTATTGTATGTGGTTACCGGGGATTGAACCCAGGTCCTTGCACTTGCAAGACAGGCACTGGAACCACTGAGCTAAATTCCCAGCCCATTATATCTCACTCTTGCAAAGCTCGTGGGGAAGTATGGATCTCACATATGACATTCACCAGCTGGTTCCTCAGGTCCTCACAACTATCAGCTGACATACGCTGGGCAAGAAGTAGGTAGCAGATGACAATAATAGCTACCATTTATTGGATATTATTGTGAGGTACACAGCATTACACACAATACATATTTATCTTAGTACATGATTACCTCCAAAGATGTATCAAAATCAAGGGTATGGATAATATGTTTAGTATACTGCTATTACTAATGTCTTATAGAGGATAAAGGGAAGACACATGAAGATTAAATAACTTGACTAGACCAGTAGCTAGAGGCATCTACTTAATAGGTGCCAAAAGATCCTTTTCCCTGAACCATCTTCCTTATGAATTTGACATTTCCATCACTGGATATAAAGAAATAAAGTAATAATAATAGCAACAGCTGTAAAGCTTAAGATTTATTAAATACCTCCCATGCTATGGTCCTCTACTTTTTCTACATAGGTTACCCCATATACTCTTCACAAAAACCAAGATATAGGCTATTGTCATTCCTAACTGACAAATGAGTAATTTGTCCAACAGATAGTAAGTGACAAAGCCACAACATGCACAGGCGCTTAGTGCCCAGCCAGCCAGCGACCCACACGCAGGTGCTAAAGACACAGGGCAATAAAAGTATGACATGTCCTCGCTTATATTTTGAAATATTAAAAAAAAAAAACCTTCCCATCTTTTATTTACCTGTAGAAAAATGGGACAATTTCTCTTAATACCATAAAGCAAAGTACAAAATCCAGGATGAAAGACAAATGACATTTTCCTTCAATGTTGGAGCCAGAACAGGATGTGGCAGATTGTGGCAAAGTGGAGAGAAAGCCCACTTCACTGGAAGGGGCCACTGCTGAACAGTTCCGTATTCCTTTGTAAAGTAGATAGTGATGCTGCTTCACCATATTTCCTAAGATGAAACAAGACAAACAAAATAGACTTTGCCATGAATTTTTTTTTTTTAAGACAATAAAGAATTCTATAGGCCAGATTTGGCTTGAAGCTGCCTACTCTTTTTTTTTTTCTTTTGAGTCAGGGTCCTACATTGTAGTTCAAGCTGGCCCTGAACTCAGGCTAGCCTCAAATTCATAGCAATCTTCCTGCCTCTGCCTCCCAAATGGTGGGGTTCTAGGCATGAGCCACCATACCTGGCATTGTGGTATGTGGTTACCAGGGATCAACCCAGGACCTTGCACTTGTCAGGCAGATGCCAGAACCACTGATCTAAATCCCCCAGCCCAAAGCTGTCCACTCTTGACCTCTATACACATCCATATGCCATGTCACTCAGTTCTGCTTGACTGAGACTTGGGGTTGAGAGAGAAAAGTGAAAGAAATGTTGGAACCATGGGAAGGTGAGGGTCTGAAGAGCCTTGAGGTCACCCTAGGACGGCAAACTTTCTTCACAGTCAGGGAAACCCACAAGCTTTGTGACTTCACTTTCTTGAAGGAGGAAAAGGGACCTGATCAGAAAGAGATCACTGTGGATGCTGTGAAGGGAAAACAGACAGGAAAGACAGCTGAGATAGTGAGGCCAGATGGGAGGGAAGTGCCGTTCTGAGCCCCAAAGCAAAGCCCTCCTCACGAGGGCCAGACAATGAACTGAAGTTAACCACTTACGGAGATCTTCCCCCAAAAATAGTAGATCTGTGTAGACCAGAGGAGTTACGCATATACTAGAGCACCAGTTGATTAAAAAAAGACTATCATCATGCAGAGAGAGAAAGCAAACGTGAGGGAACCAGGAGAGAAGGGTTTCAGGAGACAGCTTGTTCAAGGCTGGTTTGGCATGTACAAAGGAAAGAAAATGTTCTTGGCTAAGGAGGAGACAGTTTTAAAACGGCCTAGAAAAACACAAGTGAATGAGGGAAATAAAAAGAACATCTATAAGGAGATCAGGTATTAAGAAATTAAGAAGAAATATGGGAAACCAGTAGGGGAAAAAAATAATCAGGCAATGAGCAGTAAGGCCCCTACAGTCCAGATTTCATGCAGATGAGAGAACACAGAGAAGGCGTTTCTTAAAAAATGTTATAATGAAGGTGAAAAGAGATTGCTTTAACAGAGACAGAACTCAAGAACAGAGACCACAGTGGAGGCATTTACAAAAAAATGGGAGAAGAAGTGGGCCAGAATATGGGAAAAGATTATAGCTAGGAGAGACCAGTGGGAAAAGATGAGTCTTAGAGATGTCAGAAAGGAAAATATGACAAGATTTTGGAATAATCTCAAAGTAAAAATAAGGCCTATTTTATAAAAAAAAAAATACAAAGTTCTTTCTACACAGTACTTAAGAAGCAGCCCCGAGGAAAGCCAAAGATAACACCAGAGCTGCATTCCGAGGCCATGAGGAAGAGAATGCAGTTACCAGAAAGCCCCAAAAGGGAAGGAAGCAAAGACTTTTCACCAAGCTTGGTTTTCATTGGTTACACATCACCCAAACCAGATTAAAGC